>CAUYQV010093697.1:0-10277 GCA_963574575.1 Galagoides demidoff | reverse complement strand
CCATGGCATCACAGCTCATAGCAACCTCAACTCCTGGGCTCAAAGCGAGTCTCCTGCCTCTGCCTCCCAAGTAGCTGGGACCACAGGCGCCCACCACAACGCCTGGCCATTTTTTGGTTGCAGCCATCATTGTTGTTTGGCGGGCCTGGGCTGGGGATTTGAACCCGCCTTCTTAGGTGTACGTGGCTGGCGCCTTAGCCGATTGAGCCACAGGCGCCGAGCCAGCAACTTGCTTCATGATATTTCCTGGATGTGTTCACTCCCATCCCCACTTTCATATGGACCTTTTCTTTCTTTTATTCCTATTGTCTCAGTCTATTCAATTTTGAATCCACTTTTAGCAGTGACTTTTCAGCGTGGACCTTGTCTTTTTAGGGAGCATTGGTTGATTAATATTGAGAGTTCAGGGAGGAAAGGGGAGAGCTAAACAGCTATGGCACCTTGAAATCTTATCCTAGGCTTCTGCCTTTATCCACTATTGGACTTAGAAAACTCCCTCCGAGGTTCACTTGCTGTTCTCCATTGGTTCCTCATACTTTTCCAGTGAATATCTGTTGTCTGCTTTGGAATTTTCTTATTCTTAGATTTCTTCCTATTCTGTCTTCCTAACTATGAGCTCTTTCTTGCTCCTACTTGATAAACTCAGGAACACTTGAAAGTTTAAGGATAAACAGCAGTTGTAGAGCTCTTACCAGTAGTTTGTCCACAAAATCATATGATCAGAGGTGATAATACTCTGATTTCCATAGAAAGTCTGATGTGCATGGTTTATTAACAGTTAAGTACTAAACTTCTCTCCCCTTCTCTTTCCATCTCTTGCTCTTTGTCTTTGTGATTTTTCCATTTTCCTTGTGGGATGAGGAGGAATAAATGGAATTAAAGTACATTTAAAATATGTGTTGTACTGGCTTGGCGCCCATAGCACAGTGATTGTGGTGCCAGCCACATGCATTGAGGTTGAGGCTGGCAGGTTTGAACCTAGCCCTGGCCAGCTAAACAACAACAGCTGCAACAGAAAATAGCCAGGCATTGTGATAGGTGCCTGTAGTCCCAGCTACTAGGGAGGCTGAGGCAAGAGAATTGCTTAAGCCCAGGAGTTTGAGGTTGCTGTGAGCTGTGACACCTCAGCATTCTACCAAGGGCGACAAAGTGAGACTCTGTCTCAAAAAAAAAAAAAAAGTGTTATATCTATTAATAAGTTTAATTTCCCTTGATCTCAGTTTGAAGACTGTCTTTGTAACAAAACATCACTCTGCCTCATATTTCAGAAAGAGGAAATTGTTTTTCTTCCCTTAAAGCTCACTCATGTTTGTTTTAGAATAAGCACACCAACTATGCACTATGTACCAAGCACTTTGTTTAGCAATGTAGGGAATATAAAGATGTTGTGACTTCAAGAAGATATAACCTATTGGGGAAAATTTGGCAGGTGTCATAATTTTATGGATTTGTTTCTCTCACTAGACTAGTGATCTCCTCAGAAGTAGAGAGGCCATGTCTTATCCTTGACTTCCCTAAAAGCTGGTGCATAGTAGGTGGTCAGTAAATGTATATTTAATGAGTAACAAGAACCCAGATGACTAAGAGAATAAATACAGGAAATGCCATTAGAGAAGAATAAGCAAAATGCTGGAGATTGAAAAAATGGAAGACAGGGCATAAAACTACATAAAGCTGTTGTCCAAAATAGGCTATTAAAAAATGGGTTAAAATTTGACAGGCAAGGCTCAGCACCTGTGGCTCAAGTGGCTAAGGAATCAGCCACATACACCTAAGGTGGCGGGTTCAAATCCAGCCTGGGCCCACCAAAACGACAATGGCGGCTGCAACCAAAAAATAGCCGGGTGTTGTGGCAGGCGCCTGTGGTCCCAGCTACTTTGGAGGCTGAGGCAGGAGACTCTCTTGAGCCCAGGAGTTGGAGCTTGCTGTGAGCTGTGATGCCACAGCACTCTACCCAGGGGGATAGCTTGAGGCTCTGTCTCAAAAAAAAAAAAAATTGACAGGTAAAAAGCAAGTAAAAGGGTAATTTCAAAGACTAAGAAAAGCATGAGGTCATTTTGGCCAGAGCTGGGGGAGGAAGCAGGGGAGTACCTGTGGATAAAGGGAGATGAGGTGGAGAATATCAGTAAGGATCTTAATGGATTAGATAGGCCCCAGCCAGCGGGGGTAATATTGGTATTCTGGTGGGTAGTGAGGAACTACTGAAGGTTTTTTAGGAGAATGCCAACAAAGCTGTCCTTGGGGATCTTCACCTAACTGCAGTGGCAGCTGGCACAAGGAGGGAACACTTTTCTTTCTTTCTTTCTTTTTTTTTTTTTTGAGACAGAGTGCTATGGCATCATAGCTTACAGCAACCTCAGACTCTTGGGCTAAAGCAAGAGTAGCTGGGCTACAGATGGCCCACCACAAAGCCCGGCTATTTTTAGAGATGGGATCTCATTCTAGCCCAGACTAGCCTTGAACTCGTGAGCTTAGGCCCTCTGCTTGCCTCAGCCTCCCAGCATGCTGGGATTACAGGTGTGAGTCACTGTGCCTGCCCTGGGGAACATTTTTCTTTTCAGTGAGGAGAGGGTCTCATGGTGAGTTTCCTGGAGTTCTGAGGGATTTACTTTTCTTCTAAATTTGAAATGGAAGTTTGAAAGAGGATGTCATGAGGATGGCTTATTGGGAGATGACATCAGTCAAAAGAGATCCAGACCAGAAGTATTTAGTAGGGCCTGAATCTACCTATGAGAAGGAGAGAGCACCAAGCCCAGAACTTCCATGTATTCCTGAGTAATTGTAGGGGACTGCAGAGTTGATAGAGTGTATACGCAGAGTTCAAATTAGATGCTTAGGATTGAACATATGGGGGGAGGTGCAGCTGGGGACAGCATCAGCTGTCATGATGGTGGGGTGGAGGTATGATGTAGGCTGCTTGTCAGAAGTGTGTACATCAGCAGGTTTGCTGGAGCACCAACCTTGTGCTCAGTGGCCCAGAACATCCAGGCTTTCTCGCCCATGCTTGGGTGGGCACCTGCCAGCACAGCCCTCTGAGGAATAGAAAGCCAGAGCAGGGCAGCTGCTTTTATAAGCTTTTTGGTGCATTATTGCAAAACTAGCTTAAGCTTGTGATTGAGCTAAGTTTGTTAGGAAACCTGAATCCCTTCTTCCTTGTTGCTAGCTGACAGTTGTTCTCATTTAAATCCTGCCTATATTTGCCTAAGTTATGATTCTAGATATGTCCTCTTTGATTTCTGTTCTGTTGTTCTGGGAAGTGGGATGGAGACTGTCCCATCTTAAAAGAGTTTTGTGGCCTGCAGGTGACCCAAGCCGAAGAAAGCTGTAATGAGTGTTTTCGGTGCGGTATAGGCTTGGTTTAATCAGCTAATTTGCTACCTTTTCCATTTAGATACCCTGTAGTCTTCATTGTTAATGAATTTTTTGCAGCCTTAACAAGGCTTTCTGACATGAAAATTCTGCAAAAATTAGGTACTCATCTCTACAGAACTCAGTCAGGTATGTATTGAGAGCTATTAACACTCAGTTTGAACATCTATCATGGCACTGGTCCTTGTCTCATAGCTGGGAAAACTGAACAAGCCATGGAGAGGCAAGAACCAGACAAACAACATTATTGAGAACTCTCTGGTGTCACCCTAAGCATTGCATATCTATTACTCCCTACAGTGAATCCTGTGAACCCTTTGAAGTGAGTACTCTGATGCCCATTCTGTAAATGGGTCACAGAGTTTATTTGCCCAAGTCTCAGAGCCATTAAATGGAAAAATTGGGCATGATGCAGGGACGCATTCCTGTAATCCTAGCATCCTGGGAGGCTAAAGCAAGTGGATTGCTTGAGCTCAGGAGTTTGAGACCAGGTAAGCAATACCATGTCTCTACTAAAAATAGAAAAAAAAAAAAAACCCCAATTAGCTGGGTGTGGCAGCACATGCCTATAGTCTCAGCTACTTGGGAGACTGAGGCAGGAGGATTGCTTGAGTGCAGAAGTTTGAGGTTGGTGTGAGCTATGATGGTACCATGACACTCTACCCAGGGCAAAAGAGTGAGACTGTGCCTCAAAAAAAAAAAAAGTGGTGAAATTGGGCCTGGAACTGGTCTTCCTGAGTTTGTGCTCTCCATCACTAGGCTGAACAATTGCTCAAGTTACCTAAATGTAACTGCCTCTCCAGATGATGAAACTATCAATGTAGGTAAAGAAAGCAAAGCACAGCACTGCTTAGTAGGTGTCTTGATACTGATGAACCAAAACTTTAAGCTAGGAAGCAGAAAATTGGGTCTGTTGCTACGCTTTGGCAGGTGAAAAAAGGCTCAAGTGACTTTTTTTTGTTACCTAATTTAAAGGGGACTCTTCCACAGTTGGGTGGGGGGGGGGCAGAGATTTGGGACCAGGTGTTTCTGTGACTGCCTTCTCTACACTGTGCCTATTGTTCTGTTTGCCTTTTTCCCATTTTCATTAGCATTTTATCCCCCTTGCTACTCAACCTCCACACCTACCCACCCCCCAAAAAGAGCGATTGTAAAGTCCCGTCCTTTTTTAGAGCTTGTTGAGAAAGAAATTCTACCCTAAGAATTTTGTTCCAGTCATTCCTATGGACTTCTCTTTCTACTGGTGGGAGCATATTCAAGCTGAGAAGCTTTTGTGGTAGGCACAGGGGTAATTGCTGATACTGGTTTGGTCATAGAACCATGTTTGGCCATGGAAGTAACAGGTGCTATAAAAGAAAACACATGGAGGGTGGCACCTGTGGCTCAAGGAGTAGGACTCATATACCAGAGGTGTTCAAACCCAGCCCCGGCCAAAAGCTGCAGAAAAACCCCCCAAAAACAAAAAAAAGGAGTGAGAGAGAGAGAGAGAGAGAGAGAGTGTGTGGGTGTGTGTGTGTGCGCGCGCGCGCGCGCGCGTAGGAATGTTTTAAAAAAAAAACACATGGAGTTAATTATGATGTCAGAATTCCTGGGGACTGGGAGGAGGGGGGAGTGGGATTAAAAATTAGAGCATAATATCTTTGCACTTTGCTCTTTTAGCCCCCTTATTAAATTTTGACTTCTGTTTGAGGAAAATAAATGAGAACAAAGAGTATGTTTAGAATATAGTTTTTGTGTTTTAAATTTGACTAATGAGCAAGTTTTAGCAGTTCATTTGGTTCTCGGTCAACCTGTATTCAAAGTGTCAATTAACCAATAAATATTATGAAAAAAAGAGTCAGAAATGGTTGCACTACTCTTGCTAATGAGCTGTTAATGAAATTGTGGTCAGGTGGGAATTGCGGGCACTCTGGAATCCTGTCTTTTCCAGAAAATGAGCAGTAGTGGAGCTGAGACTCTGACCCCTGGGAAGCAGCTTCATTTGACTCTTTCACTCCTAATTTGCCAATTATGCTCCTCTTTATTATGATGTTGAAGCTTCTTTTTGGTATCTCTAGGTTAACTTCAATTACAGTGAAAATTTTTAAAATGCATTTTTATTTGACTCAATTTCTAAAGTGGGTTTAGAGAGCTGGAAGAGCTATAGTTGTGCTGTGGTTTACTTTCAACTGCCTGACCTTTGCCCTTTCAGTAATTCCCTTTCTCTTCTAATTTTCTGGAGTGTTTTCTGAGTCTCCTCACCCCCAACATATACATAAACATATAAATAGTAGGACATTGAGTGGTCTAGCTAAAAATTTTATAGGGATGAGGGAGTAGCAGGGTAGATGGGGGAGCAGTCGACAGGGTCATTGAAAACCAGATTCCCAACATTGTAAAAGACCAAATGCTATGATTAAGGGGTTGTGCTGTACCTGTCAGTATCACTAATTGGGCCTTTTTCTAAGATTAGAAGGAATATGGGATACACTCGGAGTAGAGATGGAAGGGGCGCAGAGGTAATCCACCTGGTTAGGAAAAAGGTACAGAAGCACATTACAGGTCTCTACCTGAAAGTAGCTCCCTTGCCCCCTTCTTCCTTGGTCACCTTTACTTTCCCCCAAGACTTAATAAATTTTACAGCTCTGGTAGGTTCCTTAGCCTGGTGGAAGAAATTACTGACTATGTGTGCTTAAGGGTATGATGCTATGGGGAAGAAGGCTGATAGGTTTCTTAGTTTTTCTGGCCAAAACACTATCATCCTTTACTGCAATCTCAGTCTTCCCATTCCCTACCCATTCTTCTGGTTCAGACTTTCTTATATCTGATTAGGAGAATTATAATATCCTGCTAAACTGGCCTCCTTGCTTCCTGCCTCCTTGTTTTATATACTGAGAGCCAAGTGCTTCACAAGGGGTTACTTATTACTTGCCTTAAAGCTGTTCTCTGGACTCAATTCTTTTTCTTTCTTTCTTTCTTTTTTTTTTGAGACAGACTCTTATTTGTCGCCCTCGCTAAGTGCCATAACTTCACAGCTCACAGCAACCTCAGACTCTTGGGCTTAAGCGATTCTCTTCCCTCAGCCTTCCAAGTAACTGGGACTACAGACACCCGCTACAACGCCCGGCTATTTGTAGAGACGGAGTCTCACTCTGTCTCAGGCTGGTCTTGAACCTGTGACCTCAGGCAGTCCACCCACCTCAGCCTCCCAGAGTGCTAAGATTATAAGTGTGAGCCATTGCACCTGGCCTGGACTCAGAATTCTAAGTGTCATTACCCCCACCATCACCCCCACCATCACATAGTTCTCAATGCCAGGAATTAGTCTTGTTCATGGTTGTATCCTCCCCAATGCCCAAGACTGCAGGTGGTCTCTCATTGGGCACCCAATAAGCTTTAGGAAGAAGAATGTCTGGAAAAGAGCAAGTTCTTGCTCAACTCTCAGTAAATGCTCATTGTCCAGCCACTGTGGAAAAAGGCTCACCATGTTCTAGGTGTAGTTACTTTGGGCCTTTGTCCTGATGACTGTCTAAGGCAGTGTGATTCTCAACTTTCCTAATGCTACAACCCTTTAATAAAGTTCCTCATGTTGTGGTGACCCCCAACCATAAAATTACTTTCGTTGCTCCTTCATAACTGTAATTTTGCTACTGTTATGAATTGTAATATAAATATCTGATATGCAGGATGTATTTAGGCGACCTCTGTGAAAGAGTCGTTTGACCCCAAAAAGGTCATGACCCACAGGTTGAGAACCTCTGGTCTAAAGTATCTCTCCCATTGTAACATAGGCAGTCTTCTTAGTAGCGTTGATAGTCCTCCTTGGAGCAATCCTTGGAGAGCATTGCTTTTGTGAATTCTGTGTATAGAGGTTTAGAGTTGTCTGTCTTTGAGGACTGAGAAGGAGATGGTGGTGTAGGAGATGAGATTTTGGAGGGTAGTCCTAGGATGATGGAGGGTAAGCTGCTAAGTAGCTGTTCCTTGAGGAAAAACTATAGAGTCTTTAGTTCTGAGGAGTTTTAATGAAGGTTAAGGATTTCTACCCCTGCTTAGAAGCTATGCCAGAGAACTCTTCTAAGGTCCTGCCTAGATTCTACATCCTGTGACTTAGAGTAAAAAATCAGTTTGGAGGATATTTATTTATTTTTCTCTGTTTATCATTGTTGAGTCCTTTTAAAAATGCATAAATATAACTGTATTTGAGAGAATAACCCCTTATAGGCTTTGCTGTTCAAAAAAAAAAGTCTCTGCTTGTTATTTCCTTAAAAAAATAACAACATTAAGTATTGGTTCAGGGTTGAACACCCTAGAGAGGTTTGTTACTGGTTCTGTTCAAGTCCTGCCTTGGAGACAGGATAGATGCTCATTTGTGTGAAGCAGGGATCTTGCCAGGACTTGTTTGGGGGTTTTGAATAAAGAAGCAGGAGGATAAGGCTGTGGTAGTCATGGCAACCAGGCCTGTAAAGTCTCAGCTCTGACCATCCCTAGTTAGAGCTTGGCGGCCCCAGTGAGGTGAGTGGTATTGCTTCCTGTTCCATATTCTTTTTATTCCTTTTAATCTGGGGAAGGGGGAGCTTGCATTTGAATGGAGTTAGTCCTACTGTGTGCCTGAGGCTAAACCTGAGCTGTGGCACAAGTAGTTGGTTCCTGGCCTTCAGAAACTCAGTGTAAAAGGGAGATTTTACTCTTGACACATACCTACAGGACTTGACAAATGAAATGTCTTTGCTTCATCTGGGTTGACATTTACTTCTATAGGGCTGTTCTGGGGCTGCTTTTCCTGATGCACTTTTTACTCCTTCTGAGCACTGACACAGTTCTTTTCCCATGTGTTTTTCACAACATGTAGCACATTAAGGAAGAAGTGGACATGATAAATTCTTTTCATTTGACACATAAGGGGATGAAGATTCAGAAAGATAAATTTGGCTAAATTCAGCTGATCATTAAAGACTGTTGAGTGGGGAGCAGAATTCCAGGGCTTATGGTGGCATGGTCAACCGTGGCAGCCTTTGGCTTTCTGCCATCATGTCTGTGTATGACTCGAAGTCCCTGGAGTGGAAAGTTTCTGGGCAGGAGCTTACATAGGACATCCCTAGCTCTCACAATTGCTGAAACAATTGGAGCATGAAATAAATAATAATGTTGGACCCATAGAGTAAAATATCCACGAGTTCATATTAATGTAAATAAATAAATAGATGGAGGACAATTTTCCCTTGCAGCGAAATTACAATTAATAAATGTACAAGAAAGGAGAAAAGTAGAAAATCACCGTTAGATGATCACCACAGTGGTAATTGTTGCAGACAAATTCTCCTAATGATGTGCAGAAGTTTGAGGAGAAAAAGAATTTGTATAATCTGGAAGTATTTTTCCTTAGGAATATGTTTTTAGTAATTCTGATTTTTTTTTTTTTTTTTTTTAGCATATCCACAATGTTATGTAACTACCCCCACTATCTAAATCAGTCGTCCTCAAACTATGGCCCGCCTAGGACATTTATCCGGGCCCTTGGGTGTTTTTGCCACTGCTGCCTGTCCTGCTTAGCAGCCGACCTGTCCCGGGGCCCACAGTCCAGCCCTCCAATGGTCTGAGGGACAGTGAACTGGCCCCCTGTTTAAAAAGTTGAAGTACCCCTGATAAATCCTAAATAGTTTTATCACTCCAGAAAGATATCCGACCCATTAGCAGTCACTCCCCATTTCCTCCCTACCTTTAGTCCCTAAAGACGACTAATTTAACTCTTTCAAAGTTCATCCAAGTTGTAGCATTTATCAGTATGTCTTGTTCTTTTTAATCACCAAATAGTATTGTATTGTATGAATACACCACATTTTATTTATTCATTTATCAATCAAGGGACATTTGGGTTATTTCCACATTTAAGGTTTATGAACATTCATGTCCAAGGTTTTGTGTGACCATGTTTTTAGTTCTCTTGGGTATCCACCTAGGTATGGAATTGTGTGATTCATATGGGTAACACTACATGTAACCTTTAGAGAAACTGCCAAACTAGGGGAAGAAAGTTTCACATGATTTTTGTTTACTACAGAGGAAAAGCTCAGAATTCTCTTGCCTCAGCCTCCCCAGTAGCTGGGACTACAGGCGCCTGCCACAATCCCTGGCTATAGTTTTGTTGCAGTTGTCATTGTTGGTTAGCTGGCCTGGGCTGGGTTCGAACTCACCAACTTTGGTGTATGTGGCTGGTGCTGTAACCACTGTGCTATAGGCGCTGAGCCTGGATTGTTTTTAATTTTTTACTCTGAACTACCTTTAAACTTATAAAATTTATAAAAAATAGTGCAGACAGTTTCCATATATCCTTCACACAGCCTTTCCCAATGTTAATGTCTTACATAACCATAGTACAAATATCAGAACTGAGAAAGTAACACCATCAACCAAACCAAAGATCTTTTACAAACTTTACCAGGGTCACCACTAATGTCCTTTTTTGAGTGTTTGTTTTTGGATTCATATGGGCTTTTCTTCCTAGTTTCCTGTAGTCTGCAATAGTTCCTAAGTCTTTCCTTTCATCACCCTGACACTCATGAGGAATACCAATGAGTTTACTCAGGACTGTCAGGTATCTTCTCATGATTAAACGAAGTCTTATATCCCTGGCTTAAAGACCACAGAAATGATGGTCCTTCCCAAACTAGCTGGGCATTGTGATGGGCACCTGTAATCCCAGCTACTCAGAAGGCTGAGGCTAAAAGATTGCTTGAACCGAAGAGTTTGAGGTTGCTGTGAGCTAGGATGCCACAGGACTCTACTTAGAGTGAGACGCTATCTCAAAAAAAAAAAAAAATAACCACTGATTTACTCTTTCTGTGAATTTACCTACTCTGGACATTTCATTTATAAGCATCATAAGATATATGGCTTTTTGTTTCTGCCTTTTACTTAGCATGATGTCTATG
>CAUYQV010093692.1:0-12198 GCA_963574575.1 Galagoides demidoff | reverse complement strand
CTTGACATGATGCCTGCCCTCTTTTGCTTTCTGGAATGAGTGGAAGCTTCCTTATACCCACAACAGAGGTACAGGGTATGCCATGCTTCTTGAACAGCCTTCAGAAACATGAGCCAAATCAACCTCTTTTCTTTATCAATTACCTAGTCTCAGGTATTCCTTTAAGGTGACACCTACAGGCTAAGACACTAGTCAATACTCCTTTACATTCTTGGAATATGTCCTATTTTATCTTATATCATAATTTACCTTTATTAAGTATTTTATGAAACTTGGTAAACTAGCATTTTAGTTAGAAATTTAGGTCTTCATTCATAAGTGAAACAATACTATAATATTTTCTTATTCTGTCCTTAGCCCTTTGTTTGAACCAATGTTCAACCAGACTCAGAAAAAAAGGAAAAGGTGATTAAAAAATGGGCAATCTGTTCTTGAAGATTTGATAAACCTTACTTTAAAATTATGGTGCCTAGCTCCTTTTGTGTGAGTTAACTTATTTCTTTACTTTTTAATTTTTAAAAAATGATTACTGGTATATTTAAATGATTTCCCCCATGAGAAAATTATGACATTTTATATTTTTCAGGAAGTGATTGGTGTCCTTTAGGATACTACCTATCTCGACACATGGTTAATCCTTCTACCATTTTCTAAGGAACAAGTCAATTTGTGGCCCTCTTTAAGCAATTTCTCCATTTATTCCAGCCAACATAAATTTTCTCCTTCTCTCCTTATTCCCAATCCTTCTAATGAGACGATGTGGCATGATATGCTCAATATTCTTTGTAAAATATGTTCATGAGTGTTTGCTTGCATCCACCTCAGATACACCTCTAAGAAGCAATTTCACTTTTTCAACAACCTTAAATCCATGATTTCAGGGATCTATGTATAAGTGGACCATTTTTTTTTTTTTTAATTTATTGTAGAAACAGAGTCTCACTTTATCACCCTCAGTAGACTGCCATGGTGTCACACAGCTCACAGCAACCTCCAACTCCTGGGCTTAAGCGATTCTCTTGCCTCAGCCTCCCAAGTAGCTGGGACTACAGGAGCCTGCCGCAACACCCGGCTAGTAAGTGGGCCACTTTAATTATGGATACTTACCTACTTAGATGTTCCTACAATATTAAGGTGACCAGATTTTAACATTGGTAAAGCCAGACACCGTTGATGGGGGGCGGGGCGGGGCGGAGGCAGGGCCTGACAACAATGCAAACTTTGATAAGCAGTTCTCGATAATCACTTCTTAACAATTATTTGTTATCATTACAGTTTAACATTATAACATTAACAAAAATAATATAAAATTCATAGCCTGGCTAAATAGCCACATGGCAGCTGAAAACCCTATATTACCTTACTGTTCTCCCGCCCGTTCCTGCTTTCTTTCCAAAAATCGGGACTTTTTTTAAAATGCCACTGGACGGGGGACAAATTGTTAAAAATTGGGACTGTCCTGCCAAAAGCGGGGCGTCTGGTCACCCTATACAACATATGCGCCTTCCTCGTACAGGTTCCTCTTCTTTCATTTGGTTGAGGTTTGTTTGTTTCCCTTCAGTCCTGTTTATAAATCTCACAGTAGAAATTATCTGTCCCTCCCGGACATCCTTCTGGTATTACCATTGCTGTGGCTTTGGCAGGCTACAAACTGCCTGCCATTATCTGAGAGCCTTTTTTTTTTTTGAAACTCTGGAAGACTGCTTTATGTCTGGAAACAAGTGCCCAGGAATTAACAAGCTCACCAGCAGTATGAAACCCATGACTCTGTAGCAAGTCTACAAACCACTTAGCTCTTTTGCCTTTCAAGGAGGTCATTAGCATGTTTCCTCAAGTTTCCCAGCAGAATAAAGTTCTAGTCACATTCCCACGGTTACTTCCTCCCCTTCCCTGTATCATGTTGCATGCTGGCACCTTCCAAAAAAATTCTGTGTACTGGCTCGGCGCCTGTGGCTCAATCGGGTAAAGCGCCAGCCACGTACACCTAAGGTGGCGGGTTCGAATCCCCAGCCCGGCCAGCCAAACAGCAATGATGGCTGCAACCGAGAAATGGCCGGGCGTTGTGGTGGGCGCCTGTGGTCCCAGCTACTTGGGAGGCGGAGGCAGGAGACTCGCTTGAGCCCAGGAGTTGGAGGTTGCTGTGAGCTGTGATGCCCTGGCACTCTACCCAGGGGGATAGTTTGAGGCTCCGTCTCAAAAAAAAAAAAAAAATTCTGTGTACTTGGATCCTTATCTCAGGTTTCACGTCTGGGGAAAACTAAACTTAAGACTAAGAAGTTTCCTACTTCTGATCATCCAAGCCCACTATAACTTTAAGGGTTGATATCAAAACATAGCTGTTCCCTGAGGCTATTGTACTGTCATCTAAATCACTTTAGTATCTGCCTTCTGATTCTTTAAAGTACGTCTTGCTTTTACTGCATAATTCATTATGTCATAATAATAATACTGATTTGATTTGTATAATGCTATATGTTTTGTCAGAGTACTTTGAGCTAAAGTATCTATTAAGCTGTATCTTTTGCCTTATTATTTTTTTCATGTACTTACTCTCTACTTGCCCACTGATGCTTTAAGGTCTGTGGTAGCAAGCAAATGTAGAAAGAACATTGGTATACACTTATGGTTGACCATGGAAAATGTAATGAATTGATTCCAATTAAACTGAGCTACATTTAATGCGCATCAGCAGTTAAGGATCACTAAAAATTTCCTATAAGAAATAATGTACTATTACTCTTTTCTATTCCAAAGCATATTTTGTCTTTACATTACATGTTTCTCTTTCCAAATCAGTTCTATTTATATATATATATATATATATTTTTTTTTTTTTGAGACAGAGGCTCAAGTTGTTACCCTGGGTAGAGCGCTATGGCATCACAGCTCACAGCAACCTCCAACTCCTGGGCTCAAGCAATTGTCCTGCCTAAGCCTCCCAAGTAGCTGGACTACAGGTGCCCGCCACAATGCCCGGCTACTTTTTGGTTGCAGCTGTGATTGTTGTTTAGAGAGCCCTGGGCTGGATTTGAACCTGCCAGCTCAGGTGTATGTGGCTGGTGCCTTAGCCACTTGAGCCACAGGTGCCAAGCCTATTTATAATTTTTAAGCATATTTTCATACACAAAAATGTAATAGCAAGGATAAAAGGTTGACCCCTTGTGTAGCCTTGTTCTAGGAGTTTTAATAATTATAAAACTCTTTGGCTTATTTGATATTAAGTTCTGTATATGTTTATTTTCTGCCCAAAAGTTTTAACCCCCTCACCCTTAAATATAAATTCCATTCTTTGACTTCTAAGAATGTTCCCCTTAATCACCCAATTAGCTAATACCTCTGTGTGCTTGGAAATAGCAAATTTGGTGATTCAGAGAATGATTCTTGACAACATATTAGAAGAGGCAAACAATGAAAAGGGCATAGAATTCACAGTATGGAAAAGAATTGAGTGCTTAAAGACAGTCATGGGCAGAGCTAGTGAAGGGACTTGGGAACCTAAAAGAATGTACCATATGAGATTATCTTGACAAGTTCATATTAAAAACTTTAACTGCAATATCCCTTCTATGAAGAAAGAAAAGAAATGGAATAGAATTAGTGAAACCAATTAATTTTGCAGGATAGAAATGTTGGAATCATTAGCTCTGAATAAGGCCTGCACCTCTCTGCAAATCGAAGTCTTCTGCTCAAGTAAATCTGATGAGTAATGCTGCAGCATTGTCATCATGGGTGAGAATAGTATTGATGTTACCAAAATACCATTCACCCTAAGGTAATGTACAGTGCGTTTGATATCAAGGACCTAGAAGGGAAAGACTCTGAATCTCCTTTGCAGTAACCAGTCCCCAGAGACGTGCAATTCTGCCATTAACCCAGTATTTAAAAAAAAAAAAAAAGAGAGAAAAAGTTAAGAATGTCAACAACATAATATTGAGATGCATTAACAGGAAAATTGTGCTGGTACACATAATGACAGTCACAGGACTAATAACACTTCACAATTAAATAGTATTTATCTTCCTAGGAGTTCAGAGTGCTTCCCAACACAATATTGCACAACCTAGTGATGTGAAAGGAGAAAAGGCTTCTCCAAAACTCACACAGAAAATAAAGGCAATTTACGGCCCAGAGATAGAGCTTCTTCTCAAAAGTAACAAGAAAAGCTACACTGATCGGACACATGGCCCATTTAGTGCAGATTTCATCCTTAACAGAGACAATAGGGAATATAATGCATGGAAATCGGTTGTCCCTTGTTATCTTGTCTTCAAAGCTTCAAGCCCTCTAACTGGATACTCAAGCATGCCTTTCTAGCTGCCTTTGTTTCCTCATCTTTAAATTAAAGCTAGCACACACTGCAACTGTGTGCAGTTACTATTGTTCCATTAGAGAGTTCAAATATTTTTGTTTTGAACTGGATGATCCTCACCCTTTTGGGAGATATATATATGTATATATAGTATGTCATTCATAGGCTTTCAAGTTTTACAAAATAATGTTCTCCTTTAACTAGCGCTCTTCCCAGAGCACTACAAATCTCTGCCTTGCCAACCTTCCTAGGGCGTTTCATCAAATACCATTTATGATTGAAAGTACTTTGAAATGTATAGAGCAGTAGATAAATGAGAGTTATTGTTATTAACTTAATTTCCCTTTATCACCCATTATAGATTCATCATCCATGAATTTATTGCATAGATGGGATAGTAAAACAGAATTGGTGACACTAGAAGAGGAAAAACATTTCCAAAATGAAAGCTTTATATGAATTGACTCTTCCCTAAAATATTTCTGTTTCCTCGAGAAGTTTGTCCTGTGTTTGCACTTTCCTCTATATAAATCCACACCAGTCTGAGCCTTCCATGTTCACTAATGAAGATGAAGAGGGGTCAACTGTGCTGGAAGATAGATGGCTTCACAAGGATTATAATGAGTACTCGTTGCAAATCTTAAATTCTTAGCCATCCTCTTTACGCCTCTGGCTTTATCAATATCTACCTGTGTGGTGCTGGCAAGTCTTTAAGTCTTTCTGTAAACTTGATGACCTAGTTTAGACAATGGAAGTCATGATACCAGAAAAGGTTGTTATGATAATCAAATAAATAAAATGTGAAAACAGCTGACTAAATATAAATGATTATGAACAAGTCGATGATTGCGCTTTTGATTTTTCAAATGATTTGCTAACCTATACTTGTGTATTTGCTGTACTGAAGCCAAATAAGTAGCCGACTAAAATATCTGAGTCCAATACAGGCAAGGCTAGAGGGAAGTGGAAAATTTGAAAAGCAATCCTAACAAAGATGTTAGAATGGCATATAGTGTTTTAAACTACCATTATCCCTGAATAGTTACCTGGACCTATACAATGCAAATATTTTCCAGCTGTAGAAAATGTGTGAAAGTGATGTGAAATTCATAAGGGGTTGATCTGTGTAAATCATTTTCATAACGCTTATAGTGTATCAGCATATACCTCTGACTAGCAGCCTGTATGGATTTTCATGCTTGGAAAATGATTATCCATAGGAAAATTTAGCCATTAATTTCATTTATTGGCATTGTTTGACTAACTACAGAGCTCCATAAATTTGAACACTTCAGACTCATTGTTTATTTGAGTGTGTGCAGAGTCCTGCTGAAGGCACTGATAAGCTATATAATGTCCCTTTCCTGTGTTGTGTTCTTGAGAAACATTGTTGCAGGGTTTGAATGCTCTTTAAGAAGAGACTATCTCTGTCATTTTTCTTTTCTTTTTTCTTCCTTTCTTTTTGAGTGTTTGGGATGTCAAAGGGTTAAAAATGATTATGATGTGAACTTGGAGCAACTCAGCAAGGTAAATTTGGGTTGCTTTAGTTTATTGGAGATTTTAAAAGCTTTGAAAATGCTCTTAAAATTATATGGATTTTTTTTTTACTTTTTATAGTCAGTCAAAAATTATATTTTAAAACTCTACAGTTCAAGGGGAAAAGCAATTATCAAAATGCAATAAACTTCTAAGTAAAGTACAAATTGCTTCTGTGGCCTTAACTGTCAAATTAGAGAGCTTCTGGTAATGTGTTTCATGAGTCAATCAGAGGATTCTTCCCAATGCATTCTAACACCTACGGGGGTGGAGGAGAGGTCACCGTACAACTTTCAGACACTCTCATAGAAGGGCCAGACTAGAGAAAATGGTGAGAAGTTAACACTTGGCTTTTGTTTTTCTGGTCCTGACAGCTTTTTCTCTTGGTTACTTCTTTCTTGACACCACGCCTGATTCACACTCTCTGAGATGAGGGAATAAGCAGCAAAAGCAGCTGTTTTCATGGCGTGAGATGAGAATCCCGGTGCCTTCCTCATTGTAGAAATGTAATAAATATCTGTTGGTTGATCGCTTCTCTTAACTTACTTCATTTATATTCTGCACCATACTACAGAACATTTAAGACCCTAGAGGCATAGAATTGGGGATTTAGAAAGGATTTTAGCTGACATCCAATCCAACTTCAGACAAGAGAAGGAGTTCTTCCTGCAATATCCCAGGCAGACTGTCATCTATCTTCCATTTGAATCCTTTTAGTGTGGCAGAAGAAACTACTTCTGAGGCAACCTATTTTATTATTGGATAGTCTTATGTTTAAAAAAGTTTTAATAAAATCTTCTTCTTTTTAAATTCCACCCAGGTTTCTAGATCTGCCTTCTGGTGCAAAAAAAGACTGAAAATTTCCACTGGCTGAGGTAAAATGAAAAAGGATCTTCAGAATCCTGTCAACTCACGACAACATGAGTTGGGTCTGGGCTTTACCCCTTACCAGCTGTGGGCATGTTGTATAAACAATTTTTTTTTTTTTTACTGCTCACTTCAATTTTTTTTGGTATTTTAATATTTATTCATAAAGAAATTGGTAATGAAATACCTGGCTCACAAATTCACAGATCATTGAAAATTATACATATGACAAACTACAAAATGCCTCAGTGATAGTGATAGCTCAGAGATGGCATTCTCTTCCATTTCCAAAGTTCTAATGTGGGCCCTTAAAATAGTTCATTCATCATAGTAGTTTTAATAGCTATCATTGTATTATATTTTTCTAAACAAAGTGTCTGTCTTACATTCCACAGTCCTCATCGTATCACTCTTAAAAGTCCATATGTTGTAAAAATGTATCTGTTCATTAACTTTTTAATGAGAAATGTCCTTGGAGAAATAATACAAAATATCATAAACAGGAAAAAAAAATAAAAGATGAATTGAGAGCAACAGGAAATTAAGTCACAAACCATACAAAAATCTCCCCAAACCCCAAACCACTCCAAACGTCTTACAGGTGTTAGTTCAAATATGGCATGAAAGGAAGAAGGTGGATCTATAGGTGAATAGGGTTTTACAGAGGAGATGGAAGAAAGCAAAGATACCCTCAATTTTGCAAATAATTGGTTATCAATGCTTTCAAGTTCTTAAAGCTAGTTTCCTTAGACTCAAGTGTCCAATGTATATCTATCAAACATGAGCACGCACAGACACACATGCACAAGTAGATGGATAGTTAATGCACCTCCACTAAAGGTTATGTAGCACATATATACATTACTGAAGCTGGATAGTAACATCCTGTCCTACCAGTTAGGTTGCCATTCGTATCTCATAGTAGTTTAGCTTTTCAGAATCTTTGTTGTCCTTTTCATATGTGTTTCTTTCCCACCATCTACAACCTCCTCCACCGCTGTACTCTTTTCTTATCTCTTCTTGTTCCTGTTTGGTGGAGTTTCCCTTCTTTGGCTCCCAAATACTAATCTCAAAACAATCCCTTGTCCTTGATTATGCAGAGAATTTTATCTCTCTAGTCACTTACCAGATTTCACTAGTCAGACACACAAATATCCTAGAATAATTTTTGGACATTTCACTTTCTCCTTTTTCTGCAAGAAGAACTTGTCCTTTGGCTAAATTCCACATCTTAAATCCAAGAAATGCAATTCTAGTCTGTGTCTAGAAGGAGAACACTACCCAAACTACCACATGTAGTGGAGATTACATAACTGACTAATGATTCAGATTTGCATCACCCTGTGTGGGGCCAAGCACCCCAACACAGCACTACCTGTCTACATAAGAAAAATAAATAAAACTTAGCTAAACCTTTAACCTGCTGTCATAAACACAGGCACACCTTACAGCAGTTTCCCAACCTCATTATGCATAAGAAGGGATTTTGAAAAATAAAATTCCAAAGTCATCTTCCCACAGAGTGGGATTGAGGAAGGAAAATTAAGTCTTTTCCAAAACACCAACTTGATCTGGAAAGCACTGATTTATCAGCTTAAAGCTTTTTGTTCCTCTAATTAATAAAAATGAAGTTAAAGTCCCAAAACATAGCATGATTAAACATAAAGTCTTTATTTTTAAAAATACCATCTATCATATCCTTTTCCTACCAAGTCAGATTCAGTATGTCATTAGGTCCTGGTACTCAAGCTGTGGTGAATAAACTAATAGCTTCATTCAGCATTCAAGCAAAGAAGTAACCTGCCTCTCTGGAGGACTCAGGAACCATTTTGAATAAATACACCAAAAGTTCTTGTGATAGGAAGCTTAGGAATGTCAACTAAGTAATAATTAACTTTTTTTTTAGTTCCTAAATCATATAATCAAATGCTTGTACAATTAAATTGCAAACTACTTAAAGATAGGGGCAAACAGCATTCACTCTTCCTTTGAAGTGTTTCTTATACCAAATGGAGCATCGTGAATGATCAACACTGAATAAATGCCTATTAACGGGAACATAGAGGGGAGAAATGGAGAGAAAGAAGAGTAGGATTTTGTTAATACAGGACAATTTTAAAATATAAACAATATTAGTCAGGGAGATTTGGAAAGTCAAGGGTCGGTAACTTGTCCCAGGAGATAGTAAGTCCCACGTGGAAACAGACTATGTTGTTATTCCCCTTTAGTTCTTCCCACAGTGCCAAACAATGAGTTTATCTAAAGTGACTAATAAATAAATATTTTCTGAATTGATCTTGATTGAAAAAGAGAGAGATAAGGGAAAGAAAGAATCCTTCCTGCTCTAGGCACTTTGCTTATTGGAGGTATTTTGCATTACTTTAGATACTTGCTTTTCAAAGATAAATCGACTTTCAGTCTCACATA
This sequence comes from Galagoides demidoff, assembly GCA_963574575.1. Taxonomy (NCBI): domain Eukaryota; kingdom Metazoa; phylum Chordata; class Mammalia; order Primates; family Galagidae; genus Galagoides; species Galagoides demidoff. The sequence continues at coordinate 3,059 of CAUYQV010093692.1, read as the reverse complement.
TTTCTCTGAGAGTGAAGGAGATGTTAAAAAAAAAAGAAAACTAAATTTTTGTTTACATCAGAAGATTAAATAGGCACAATGTTAGAATATTCAATGGATGAACCATGATAGATAAGTTGTCAAAGAGAACTTCAGAAACCACTCAATGATTAAAAAAAAAAAAAAAAGATAAATAAATATACAGCCTTATCATCTGATGTGAAATCTTTGCAACTTCACTTTTAAATATGTATGACTAAAGCCTTACTGCTTTATCCTAGCCTTCAAACCACAGGAAAGGAAGATCTTTTATGGGGGCTGGTAAAGTAGCACAGTGAGAATTAAAAAGAAGTCAGGACTCATTGGCGGGTAGGGTGGGGGTTGTGGGAGGGGAGGGATGAAGGATTCGGAGCTTAAAAGCAGCCTGTCTTTCATGGTATGATTTCCATGCTCATTTATAGTCCTAATGTGTATGATTCAGTATCAGAAATCTTACTCATCTCCGAGTAGCCAAATGAAGACATAAAGTAAGCATTTATTTTAAATTATCCAAGTATGAAGGGTGGCAAAGCTAGACACTTGGAGGGCTTCATTTTATCCTTGTTTGGCTCTTTGCTGTGAAGTAGATAGAGGATGGCAAAGCTACCCAAAGATGAAAGGGTTAAAAATCCAACATATGTTGGTCCAGTGTTATTATATTCAGGGCCAATTTTAACTTTCTAAAGTGAGCTATTTGAGGAGTAGTAAGTGCAAAAATGATATGTTTTCCCTTTTACAAAGTCTCTAAGCTGCAAAATTGAACATTTCTATGAAAATCACATTTTTCAGCATAGTGATGCAGTTGTGAAGGACAGGGCAATTGAGTGCACTGGAAAAAGTTAATGTGTTCTACTGACACTGCACTGAAAGGCCAAGTGGATTAAATTCTTTTGCCCTAAAATTTAGCACCTTCTTTCTCTACACCTGGGGAAATGTTCTACCTTGAACAGGTTTTAGAATGCACAGGGGACCACCTATACCCTAAAGTGAGCCAGCATGCATTTTGGTAAGAAATATCTTTGCCCTGTTCTCATCTCTTTTTTTCCATTTTATTAAGTATGATTGACATCTGAGCTGTACATATTAAATATATACATCTCAATGAGTTTGGCAATACTAGCTGTGTGTGAACCTGTGAAATCATTCAACTATCAAATCTGTAAACAATTCATCACCTCTCCCAGTATTTTTCTACTATCTTTTATCATCCCCCTCCTCCTCTCCTCCTCATCATCAGTGTGTGGTAAGAGCAATGAACATTCCGTCTACCCTCTCAGGAAACTTAAAGTATATAATGCAGTGTTGTTAGCTATGGGCACTGTGTATAGTAAATATCCAGAACTCATTTCTCTTATGTTACTAAAACATTGTACCTGTTGACCATCACATCCCCCATTTTCCCTCCCCTCAGTCTCTGGTAACCATTATTCTGCTCTCTGTTTCTCTGAGTTTGACTATTTTACGTACCACAGATCACAGGAGATCACGCTTGCTTTATGAGCTTGGCTTATTTGACTTAACATAATGCCCTCCAGATCCATCCAGATTGTTACAGATGGCAGCATTTCCATTTTTATTAAGACTGAATAATATTTCATTGAATGTATGTTCCACAATTCCCAGCAATCCTACTTCTTTGCATATTTGTTTAAAAAAAAAAAGCAAATTTAGGATCTCAAAGAGATATCCACACTTTCTTGTTCATTGCTGAATTAATCATAATTGCCAAACTATGGGAACTATCCATCCTTCTTAACTGAGAACAAATACTACCTCACAGAGAAGTTACTGGCCATGAACACCTGGACAGAATAATAGAATATAACCCCCAAATAAGTTATCCAGAAGCTTATATGAATCAGTTAATTTTGCCTAATATAATCCTTCTAATCTCCTATTTGATGGCCACCTTTAACTTTTTTATACCTGAAAGAGCACTGTTTCTCTCTTCTTTTTCTTTTCTCTCCATTCAACTTGGAGGCAACCATTTTAATATATTCTGACTCAGAATAACATACCATGGTCAGCAAACATTTGTTCATAGCTGCTGAGTATAGGCACCATATGCAGAAAAAGGACAGAGTCTGTTTTTAGAGGTTTCTCTTCTTTTCATACCTACAAACATTTATTGTACCTAATATAAGATCTGCCCTTCAATCATGTAATACACTTTCACAATAGTAGTTTAATGAAAATGGTTTCTGTTTTTCTAACGAAAGAATATATTTCATAAATGCCAGTGTGATGTGTGGTATTTTTCATTTTGATGCTTTCATTGTCTTCTTCTTGGTTACCATAGCACGTATTCACACACCTTGAGTTCAGAAAACTAAAATGGAGTGTTGTTTTTTTTTTTTTAATTTTCATAATGGTACAAGTTTTAATTTTTAACAAATGCCATTTAAAGCTAACTTATGTATGATTCATTATATCAGAAATCCTCAGGTAAAGCAGAGCTTTAAAATGTAACCAGATTACTTCAGGTTAACTCTTCAGCATGGAGAGAAGAAAGCGCGTAAAATATTACCTCAGGGATTTTGTTGTAAAAGGAGATACTAAAGTACAATAGAAATATAAATATTAGGGTAAACTAGTGAAATTTTTAAATAAAAATTAGACACAATTATATGTTTTTTAAAAAGGAAAATTCTATAAGTATAGTTAGGTGTAGCATATGGGGAATAAAGTAATGGGAAATTTAGAGCTTGATTTGTTGACTCACTGTTCCATCTTGAGTAAGTGAAGCGTTACAATGAGTTAGTTTCCTTCTTGAAGCAACTTGCACTCCTGACAAAACCCTCTGATCTCAGGAAGATGAAGAATCAAAAAGCACTTAATCTTGGATAAACTGAATTTCTTTCTTTCTTTTTTTTTTTTTTTTTTTTTTTTTGAGACAGAGGCTCAAGCTATCCCCCTGGGTAGAGTGCCATGGCATCACAGCTCATAGCAACCTCCAACTCCTGGGCTCAAGCGAGTCTCCTGCCTCCACCTCCCAAGTAGCTGGGACCACAGGCGCCCGCCACAATGCCCGGCCATTTTTT
>CAUYQV010093690.1:0-22189 GCA_963574575.1 Galagoides demidoff | reverse complement strand
GATCACCCCTGGCTGTGTGCAGCTATTAAGCATTGCAGATGTGGGTATTTGTCTGTTTACACTTGCTGGAAGTGTAAACTGCCTATTAGGCTTCAAAGACCCACTACATGAAAAAGAATGTGTCAATATCTCAGTAGTAAGTTCTTTAAAATGTTGATTATTTATTGAAATGATAATATTCTTTGATAGGTTGGATTAAATAAAATATCCATGGCATAATTAATTTCATTTTTTTTTGACGTTTCCTAGAAAAATCCTAAACTACATGTGTGGCTCAGATTTCTGGCTACCATTATATTTCTATATAGAACAAAAAAATTAACTCATTAAGTATATTGTAGACTGACTTCCAGAAGAGAAAGCTGACTGTCCAAAGGTTCTATTTTTTGTTGTTGTTGTTAGGTTTGGATTTCATTAAAGCTTCTTTACTTAAATTTATTGTAAATCCATCCAAGGTCCCAGTTGGCAAGAGAATTGAATCTTTTTGTTTGCTTTGAAAAATTCTAAGAAAATCCTGAACTCATTTCAAAAGTGACTTAGTTTCGAAAGCTTTCTAAAAGGCTTTCTGTTTTTTGTGGATTGTAGGTCTGATTTAATAAAGAGTTCTTAAATTATCCGGAAACTTCTGAAAGGACTTTTGGGTCTCACAGAGGAAGCAACCAGGGGGACTTAGCAGCCTTTGGAAGCCACGGACCAGCCAGGCACATCTGTGTTCACACCTTCCTTCCAATAAAAAACATCGGGACAGATAAAATATTTATTCCTGAGTGTCTATCACTGAATTTATGGATATAACTTGCTGGATGTTATTGCTTGTATAAACCCATGTTACTGTGTGCATAGAGCACGTTTTTATTAGTTCCTACATAAAATTTTTATGGTAATGGCAAACGAAGGACCAATTTAGTTTAGCTGAGTTTGTTCTTATTGCTCCAGCTTCCAATAGATAAGCACAGACAGTAGCAGTCAAGAGGAAGGGTCGGGCCTCGCCAGGCTGGGGTTCCTGGCCTATGGGCTGAGAAGGCTGAGACTTCCCGGCAGAAGGGCTGACCAGCGTAGTGGGGTAAGACTGGGGTAGGCTGCTGTCTGCTCTCCTCCCCACTGGTAACTGCGGGAGTATTCAAATTTGGTCTCTGAAAAGGCCTGCATAGCTCCTATTGAAAGAATTCCCACATACTGTATTTCAGCTGGAGAATTACAGAGGAAAAAAGCTTCAAGTGGCTGATTGTGGGTCATCGCCCACTCTGGGATTTAAACAAAGCACAAGCAGAACAAAGTTCCTTTAAACAGGGTGCCTTCATCTGAGTGCCTTCTGTCTGTGGGGTCTGGCAGGCCCGCTGCAGAAAGAGCCCACGCCTCTCCATTCCCAGTGCTGCCTTTTTATGTTTGACCCTTGACTCTGGCAAAGGATCCCCACGGGGATCTGGATGGGAGGGAAGTTTTGCTAGAATTTGAAGATAAAGCATCTTTCATAAATACTGCCTTTTCCCTCCCAATGACTAGTTAAAAACTGATGGTCTGTAATCTAGCTGGAGCATCACTGCTGAACCTCAATTCAGGAGGCAGGAGTTGACTCGTATAAATGTCCCTGGGAGAACAATAGCAAGAGATATTTTCAGTTGTGTTTGAAATGTGATTGTTGTAGATAGGTAACAAGGAGGGCTGTTTTGGACAGAAACCAACTAAGAGGAGGGGCAAGCATGGTGCATGATCTAGGCTGAGGTCAGTCCAGGACACTAATGGAATTACAGGTCAGTGATTAGAGCACCCCTGTGGTTTAGGTTTGAGACTTTAGAAGTATTAACACATCCCCAAACTCCTGTTTGAGAAGATGTTTCCTCTGGGCACCTGCTACACCTCCCCCTTTTGGTAGCCATCCTAGGCAGCTGGCTGGTTGTATTGTTTTTTTTGTTGTTGATTGTTTGTTTGTTCGTTTTGAGACTGAGTTTCACTTTGTCACCCTGGGTAGAGTCCCGTGGTATCATAGCTCACAGCAACCTCAGACTCTTGGGTTCAAGTGATCCTCTTGCCTCAGAGACTACAGGTACCTGCCATAATACTCAGCTAGTTTTTAGAGATGGGGTCTTGCTCTTGCTTAGGCTGGTCTTGAACTCATGAGCTCAGTCAATCCACCCACCTCAGCCTCCCACCCAAAGTGCTAGGATTACACATGTGAGCCACCGTGCCTGGTGGTTGTTCTTTTTTTTTGAGACAGAGTCTCACATCGTCACCCTCATAGAGTGCTATGGCGTCATAGCTCACAGCAACCTCAGACTCTTAGGCTCAAGTGATTCTCTTGTCTCAGCCTCCCGAGTGGCTGAGACTACAGGCACCTGCCACAACACTCAGCTGTATTTAGAGATGGAGTCTCCCTCTTGCTCAGGCTGGTTTCAAACTCCTGAGCTCAAGCAATCCACTGCCTCGGCCTCCCAGAGTGCTGGGATTACAGGCGTGAGCCACCGGGTCCTGTTGGATGTTCCTTAAAGGTCTGTGGAAGGAAGGAAGGGGCCCCCATCATCTCTGCCCCCACTGTTTGGGTGCATTCCCTTTAGGGCTAACTTGAGTTTCTGTATTTTGTTTTTTCCCTCAGTGGGCATGGTCCCTGGATTCTCAAATGTGTTTTTCTATATTTCATAAATGATTTCTTAGCATTCTTCCCCCCAGAGGAATAGTTTTCATTCTTTTCCAGAGATGCCACTGGAACTGTCTGCTTGTTGGAAGAGCAGGTGCAAGGGGTGTGGGCGGGGGTTCACCCACGCTCCTGCTCGTATCTGTATTTCTTTACTTTGGCCTCATCTCAGGCTCTGGAAAAAATACAATGCTACTAAATCTTGAGCTAACTACATGCATACATGTTTTTTCACTCTTGCCAACATTTTATGATTCTGCTGGTAGTGAGCCCTGTAGAATTTGAAATAGCATAATTTTCAATACTTACTCCAAGAGGACCATTCAGAGTAATAAAAGTTACTCTAATGGCAAGATTTATTTCCTGCCCTCTTGGCACTGACCTTCTAAAATAGATAAGTTGCTGCCCCTGCCAACAAGGGGTTACCGCACACACTGTGTATTCTCAGTGGGTGTTGAAAATTGTAGTTTTGGGCCATCAGCTTCTTTCAGAGATGGCCTGGTTGATTCCAGACTCTGGATCTGAGAAGCTAGATGGGTTTGCACGATTGCCCCACATACATAGGGACACTGAAGACTTTCAAGGGATTCTGTGTTAAGGGGAGAATCCTGGTTTGGGTCCGGGAGGTTGGGGGCCGCCCCAGCTTCCCCAGTGAGGAAAGACGACAGACCGAGCTGAGATATTGTTGTTGTTACTTTCTCTCAAAAGGTTGTTCAGAGAATAATTCAGTTTGGGGGAACTGTAGCAAGACTGATTTTTTTTTTTTTTTAATGCAGGGTAGAGTCTTTTAACTCAGGATTAGATGAATAGCTTTTCAAGTGTGTATGAAAGGCAAGAATCCCCAAAGATTGGCTCTGTTTTAAAGAGCGGACTCCAGGGACTCAAGGCTGGTAACAAAAGGGCAGGTATGGAAGAGATGAACTCCCAGGTCCAACTCTGTTAGAGAATAAAGCCCGCTGGCTGGGATCCCCGAGGTGCTGGGGAATGCCAATCTCGCTGGCTCTGGTCTGTGAGCTGGGGAATCTAGTTAGATACGCTCACAATAAGCTAGCTGGTATTGACTTCACTAGGCCTGACCCGTATTATAAAGTTCTAACAAGTGGAAAGTATAGCCGGGCTTTGGGAAAAGCCATAGCGTGCACAAAAGAAGAGAAAACCAACATCTTAAATGAACAGAGGAGAAATTTGAGCAGAACCAAGAAATGAGGACACTGAATGGAACGTTACGCCACAGCCGGAAAAATAAAAAAGAGCGGAATATTTATTTAGTGACCGCGTTGGGATGGTACAATTCCCTGGTATCACCTCGCACAAGAGATCTTTGTCTCTTGCTAATGATGCAAAAAGCAGAAGGATGAGTACTAAAAAATATTGTATAGTCTTGGGCGGCGCCTGTGGCTCAAAGGAGTAGGGCGCTGACCCCATATACTGGAGGTGGTGGGTTCAAACCCAGCCCCAGCCAAATATATATATGTTATATATATTATAGTCTTAAGAAATCTGACAACAGCAAAAAAGTCATCTTGGAGGTTAGTTTTAAAAATCATGCTGTCCAGAATTTTTAAATATCCCTCAATTTGAGAATTCAAGGTTAAGGATGGATCTAGGGACGAGTCAAACATTATTTAAATTGCTTAAAAACAACCTTAATGATATTTTTACTAGGGAAATACAAAATGAAGATACCTACGTGTAAATAAGTATATTTTATGAATAATCCATAGCTACTGGGTGAACCAATTTAGGAAACCGTCAGCTGTGAAGCCTGCCATGGGTCTGGTGATGGGATTAGGATCAGTCCTAATTAGGATTAATGAAACAGAGTTTCCCAGTAATTAACTCTGACAATCTGTTCTTCAAATTCCGGACATGTAGGAATGGCCTGAAAGTTTAGATTATCAGGTCTATAAAGCAAAGAACCCTAAACTCGGAAGGAAACAGACAGAAGAACCATTTTAAGCATCTTCGCAAGATCGTTTTAGATGTGTGCAGGTTTGCAATTAGAGGCTTAGCACTGGTTTTGATCCTTAAGCCATTTTTATTTGAGGAGAAGGTTGCTCGCGAGTGTCTTTAGTTAAGATTCCTTATGGCAGATCTCTGATTTTGGAAGCTGAGATGCTGAGAGGTTAATTGACTTTATTAAGGTTGCGCAGCTGGTCATTTGGGTAGAGCGGAGCCCCTGGTTTATTGCTAACCTGCGGAGAATGACTCTTTTTTCTTCCACCCTGTACTTCTGGGATTTTCAAGCATTTTAGAATTCGGCTCTCCTATTGTTGGTTTTTTGATATGTGTGAATAAGTGCTGCAGTTAACTGGCTGTGTCACAAACGGGATGTGGGATTTGGGGTAACTCACCTCACCAGTTCAGGCCTCAGCATCTTCGGGTTTACCTATGAACGTTACGCTAGAATATATCTAAGGATTTTTTCCTGCTCCATTTGTCTTCAGTTGCTTTCTGGATTGTGGAAGGTTTGGCATTTGTGCAGCTGGAAAACAAAAGACATGAAGTTTGGGATGGAGTCAAAACTGGAACCACATGCCGTGTCCAACCTTTTTTCTTTTCTGCCACACATTGGAAGAAGAGTTGTGTTGGGCCACGTGTTAATTACAGCAACACTAACAACAGCTGGTGAGCAGAAAAAAAGGGAGAAAGGTCCATGCATACTTTTCATGATATCTGACACCACAGACAAGCAAAATAGTCATGGAATGATCTGCATGTGGCCCTTGGGTTGCAGGTTGGACACCCTTGAACCATTGAATTACTCTGAACAATCTGCTGACTCTGAAAATCAGTTTCTGTTCATCATTGGTGGTTTGGGACCACGGAGGGAAATGTTTTTGTTGTCATCGATGTGACAAGAGCTGCTCAAATGTTAAATTAGGGATAACATTCTAATGCTGTAATAGGAATTTTTCTAAACATTCCTGCTTTCTATTTGATTATGACTTTAGGAATCATGGGGCATATTCAGCTGTATTATCTCATCTCATCCCAGATACAGTCTTAAGAGTCTCCTTTTGCTGGGAAAACTGGGGCTAAGAGAGGGGAAATGCCTTGCCCCAAACCTCCCATGTTGCTTCAACCAAGCCAAGCCTAGAATTAGTTCTTAGCATTCAATGCAACATTCAGCCAGGGCCCAATACCTGCCACACCCTTTGCTAGACCCTGGGATTATAGTGGTAATTCAATTTGGTCCAGCATGTCACCAAATTAGACATCCCTCCTTTGTGGCTGTGATATGGGCCTAAGCAGAACAGAGCAGGGTAAATTGTGCCATGCAGAGCCAGCCCCAGAGCTGTCAGTCTCCTTAAAGGATCCCCACAATGAAGAAGCACTTTCCCTGGCTGAGGCGAGCCCTGCAGGCCTGTGCTCTTGGCTTCTGTGCAGGGAGCCCCCAGGCCTTGTATGGGTTCTAGCTGACACATACCTGAGGGTGTGTGTGCGTGCACTGGGGCTACACACATACATGCCATTAGCGGGTGGGTTCCTAACGTTGTTGCCAGTTTTGTCCAAATGCAAGGTCACTTTTGCATTCAGCTCACTGGCTGTTCTGCAGACCTAAATGAGCCAATATCATCCCCAAGTCTCTCATGACTTTTTCTCCTAAGAGCTCAAGAAAAATATGAGGAAATGGAATGCCTACAAGGAGGGCCCATTGTACATCTCAGGCTGTAATGCACTGCTGATTTCCTTGAAAGTTTTCCAAGCATTAGCCCAGACCTAGGGGAAGAACGGTGACACAGACCCCGGGCAGGGACTGCTCGTTAGAGATGCATGATGATGACCTCTACAACCAAAAAAAACACGACAGATTAAACATAGATGGAAAAGGCCATCATCTGTATTAGAATTAAATGCTGCATCAGGTCCAGCTAATCTAATGTTCAGTCCTTTAATCTCATTGCGTCTACCCTCGGCAGCGTAACTAACAAACAATGCCATTCTGTGGAAGTTCTATAAAGCAAGTGTTCAGAGAGTTCAGAAATTCCAAGCTGTTTTCTTCAAAGGTTAGAACTATTTTTTTTTTATTAATAAATGGGAAAAAAGGAAGAGAATGGCTCCATTTTGTGAAATGCATCGTTAGGTAGTCAGTTTGTACACTGTGATCTTTCTAGTCAGAGGACAGCTGAAAGTCAAGGGCGGTGCAGGGAGAGTGGGGCCAGGGTGATGGGACCTCAGCTTTTGGGTTTGATTCCTCCTCTCCTGGAAACCATATTCCTATGATCGCTTGCCCTCCTATGATTGCTTGCCCTGTATTCCAGAGAATTCCAGAGAACTCCAGCTGTCCACCTAGCTGTCATACACTTACACTGAGACCCACTGAGAAGAGCGTGTCTTTTATCTTTTCTCATCTTTTTTATGTAAATTTCTTTCAGAGTTTCTCTTTCTCTTCCTCTTTCTGTTCCTTTGTCCCTCTTCCTTCCTTGTTTTTCCTTTCTTTCCCCCCACCCCGGCAATTGTCTTATTATTCCTATTGATAATTGAGTATATGAATTGAGTATTGAGTTGAGTATATGCTAAAACACCTGTTTTTATTGAATAAAGATTTCTGTATCCTATTTGTAATTTCAAAAAATAAAATGGAAATAACTTCTTCACGTTTAAAGACAAACAAAACTCTGGCAACCAACCCAAAGCCAACTAAATGAAGTTCATTTTTATTTGCACGTGTTTGTGAATGAATGTTTGAATTCATGTGTTTGTTAGATATGCTGCATGTTTAGACACTGGTAATGCTGAGAACAGACGGTCCTGGATCCTCTAGTTGGGGAGAGAGGCCAGTGACAGGCAGTTACAAAACAAAAGAGATGCTCTGATAGCACAGGGACAATTTTGGAGAAGGATGGAGGCAGGTGGCCCTGATCACTCAGTGTGGGGAACAGTGGGCAGGTACTTGCTGGGGGACTGGCTCTTGGTTAACCATTTGGGGTAGGAAAGAATGCTGACTTCCCCTCAATGGAAGGGCAGCCTCTGGGTGATTCAGTACGGGAGGAAACACAGGGCTTGACCTAGGGGTAGCCTCTGGCCCGTCCCTGATGTCAGGGTTGAGATCTAATCTTGACTATGCACCTCAGTCTGAGTTTGCTCAGTTGCAAATTGAAAGTGAAATCCATTTCATTAAGATCCAGACCATTTGATTTTATTTTCCTTTGATCCTAAAAATCACAAAACACTGGGGAGAGTCGAGCCTATCGTGCATATTAAGAAATGATTCATATGATCCTTTTCTCTTTTCCTTATCAAATCTTTGCTGCTGGCACATTTCCCGGAGGGGGAGACCGCTATGGAGGAGCTGCACGTCCTCTGGGTGACGGTGGGGTCTGCACAGTGTCTGCTCAAGGACAGAAAGAAACGAAGCTGGTGCGTTACTGGCCCAAGGCTCTTTCCATGTGGCAGACAGACTTTAAGCTCTTATTTGATAACAGTTATCCCTACTTTATAGGGCTCTTGCCAGGGTGGAATATGACAATACATATAAAACTCTTAGAACAGAACCTGGCTCGTGATACATGCTCAGAACTGTAAGGATTCTGGTGTTGATCTTGGAGAACTCCTGATTTCAGTTCCTCTGAGTTCTCTCAGGCTGCAGCTGATGCCCTCAGGTCAGCTGGACTTCTTGTATCTTTCCATTTGCCCTTGACCATGTCCCTGAAACCACCCCACAAAACATAACTGAGGATTAAGTAGTCAAAGTGGTTGTGATTCAACACAACCACATGGTGAATTAAAATGCATATGTAGAAATACTACAGGTGCGATTGGTAAGACTCTCATCTGTTAGAAGAGATTCTTTTTTTTTTTTTTTAATAAAATGTGATCTCTACCTTAAGCGGCACAGGTTGGAACTTAGAATCAAAGGGAAGGGTCCAAAACAGAAATGCAGATGGCCTCATGCTCCTTGCTGCATCTGGGTCTGTCTTAAAGCAGGCAGCTGGCCCTGCCCCATACCTTCTAGCAACACAAAGAAAAGACAACAGTTACCAGGTGCCGAGGGGCCAGATTTAAGCCCTGATAACGGGTATCTTGAAACGTGAGCAGCCTCTTCTATTTGCTGAGTCTCAGAGTCTCGGCTTGCAGGGCACAGGCAGGACGCAGGCAAGGCTATAAATTGGGGGTGAAGGAAAGTCAGCTCTCCGAGGCCCTGTGCTCGCCCGTTGTGGGATTCTCTTTTCCGAGAGGTCACTGAGTCAAATGCTGTGGATGGATAATTTTATGGCCGCTAATAAAATTTATAGCCAAGGCAAGTTAAGATAATACGGGTAATCACACGTCCAGCCCTGGGACATGAGAATCTCATCTTGGCCCGGTGGTGCCGGCGGGGGGGTTGGACAGCGCAGGAGGAGTTTATCTGTCTGACTCAAGGCCAGCCTCAGAGTCTCAGAGGTGATTTGTGTCCCCGCCAGCTGTGAGGAGTGGGCCAGGCCTGGGGCAAGCTTCAAGTGAGGCAGGAACTGCCATGACACTTTGTGGACAGCATGCCAAGAGCAGTGGGGAAAAGAACCGTCCTATTTATTTTTTTATTATTATTTTTTGATTATTAAATCATAGCCGTGTACATTAATACTATCATGGGGCACAGTGTGTTGTTTCTTTATACAATTTGAAATACTTTCATCCAACTGGTTAACATAGCCTTCGTGTCATTTTCTTATTGTGTTAAGACATTTATATTCTACATTTAGAAAGACGCACGTGTACCCCCATAGGATAAACCATAGACGTGATCCCCTGAATCGCCCTCCCTCCACCCATTTTCAAAACGTCCTATTTAAATGCCTGAATGTAAACGGTGAGCCCGAGGAGGGATCTGAATCAAGCCAGTTGTGGAAAGAATGTTGGGGACTGTTCAGGTGTGACTTGGCAGGCCCCAGGGAGACAAGGAACGAGGGGATTTCCTTTATGTGAGTGCAAAGAAATCAAACCGTGTTTAATCCCAGAGGCCAATTTGTGTGAGAGCTGCCCGCAGCCCATCTCCTCTCTGCATTTCCTTCCCTCCTGGTCCCCTCCTCCTGCTGGCCTGGTGAGTAGGCCAGGTGGGTCGTGAAAGGTACAGAGGGCACCTGGGTCTGTGGAGGAGAGAAACCTCAGGTCCTTGCCCCCTGTCTGACTCAGGCCTCACCATTGATAGTCCTCAGGGCCACCCTCTCTAAAATGGCTAAGCAGGTGCCACCTGGGGATGAGAGTTAAAAGGGATTAACTCTTAGGGGTTGTAGGATTTTTTTTTTCTTTCCCTTTTTGGTGTGATAAAATATGAATATAACTGTCTTAACACAATGACTGAGACAATGCCGTGAAGGCTGTGCTGACCAGTTTGATGAAAACATTTCAGATTGTATATAAAACCAGCACACTGTACCCCATGATTGCATTAAGGCACACAGCTATGATTTAATTAAAAAATATGCATATCCTGAAATTTACCATCATGCCCATTTTTAAGCCCACAGCTTGGTGGCATTAAGCGCATTCACACTGTACAGCCATCACCACCGTAGTCTCCAGGACTGTTTCGTCACCCAAACTGAAACTCTGCTCCCCTTAACCAATCACTCTGCATGTCTCTGCCATCCCCAGTGCCTGAAAACCCCCCGACGATCGTTCTATTTTTGTCTTTATGAATTTGACTCTTGTAGGTAGGTCAGATAAGTGGAACCCTATGTTTGGCCTTTTGTGTTGTTGTTATTTTAAATTTATTGATTGATTTATTTTTGAGACACAGTCTCCCTCTGTTGCCCCAATAGACATAGGTCATAACAGCCTTGAAGTTCTGGGCTCAAGCAATCTCCCTGCCTCAGCCTCCCAAGTAGCTGGGACTGTAGGCTGCTGCTGTGATGCTTGGCTAAGTTTTCTATTTTCAGTAGAGACGTGGTCTTGCTCTTGCTCAGACTGTTCTCCAACTCTTGAGCTCACGTGATCCACCTATCTTAGCCCCCCAAAGTGCCAGGATTGAATGTGGTGTTGTTGTTTTAAAATAGAGACTCTTTTGATGAGGTGGAGAATTTTAATTTTTAGTACATTTTGTTCAGGCGAGAAGAATCCAGCAATAGTTAACTTGCTGTAGCATCTGCTGAGACAAAAACATGGGTGGCGCTTGTGGCTCAAAGGAGTAGGGAGCCAGCCCCCTGGACCAGAGGTGGTGGGTTCAAACCTGGGCCTGGCCAAAAACTGCAAAAAAAAAAAAAAAATCGTCTTGCAGTTCTGGGTAGCTTTGGTGTCCAGGGAGAGAAGAGACACTAGGCTGAGATTAAAGTCTAAACAGGATGGACAAGTTTGCCCAGCACCTGGGGTCAGGATGGAGGGAAGGAGAGGGAAGGGGAAAGGAGAGAGGGGTGAGGACTGACTTGGTGAGGGCAGAGAGCAAGGGTCCTGAGGACACTGACAAACAGACTCTGCGGGAGAGGAAACAGTCCCGGGCTAGGGAGCATCCCCACGCTTCCTTCCCGAGGGCATCATCTCTTTGTTTCTCTGCCTGCAAGGCTGAAGTCAACTTTACTCATAATGAAGCCTTTCAGTCCCTGGGGGAGTGGCTCCCAGGCGGGCAACATGCGTGGGTGGTTGTCAGAGTAAGGGACCTTCCTGGCTGCTTGTCCTAGGTCCAGAAGGAAGAGTCTGGGGTGGCCAAGTGGCAGCCACTCCATGGGGCCCCCTCTGCCGCATACACTAATGATAGGCTCCAGAAGTGACTCGATGTGGGGACTGAGACACTCCTGCAATCCAGGCTCATATACAGAAAGGGACGTACAGTTTTTTTCTCTCTCTCTGACATGAGCAAAATCTAAACAGGGTGGATGCGGGCCCAGGTCCCTGCACTGTGCTTGCTGGAGGAAGTGCCTTCTGTCCACTGTCCGCCTCCCGGGATCCGTGGGACGGCGGTGAGACATCTGCACAGCAGCTATGCGTTGTTTATCTTCAGTCCAGGATGCATTGTTTGGTCTTTTCCTTTTCAGATTTCATTGCTTAATTTAGATTTTACAGAATATATATAGAAATACATTCTGGGGCTCTGCTTCTCAAGAGCAGAACCCCAGACAGCACAGAGGCCTCCCGAGCCAATGCCAACAGTTAAAAATGAGCTGTGACTAATCTTTTGCAAGGTGATTGTGAGTTGATTTGTGCTAATGTGGATCAAAAATATTTATTAAGCACCCACTGTTTACAAAACCCTAAAAGACATTAAGTAACAGCGTAACTAACAGATAACAATAAAAGATGTCCCCAGACGGTAAGATATTAATTGTGTAAGAGAAAATGTCATTACATGTTATTTTCTGGGATTGGGGGGGGCAAATGTCATTAAATGTACTTAATTAAAGACTGAGTAGGAAGCATTTGCTGTCCGTAGACAACCCTACACAGGAAATGGGAACTGTGTGGCGTTCTCTGCTGTGTTGGTGGAGTCAGGGGGAGGTGGCTTTCTGGGTCAGCAATGCCATTTATGATGAACCCACATGCTGACACACTCCGCTGGCTCTCAGAGTCCTTCCTTTGGTGGGGAAGTTAAAGGTCAATGGCTTACAAATTGCAGCTTGCCATGTGGAAGCGGCGTTTATAAGAACCAAATATCCTTTGTTTTGATTTTGTGGTCCAGATCATAACCGAATTTAAGAGTCACTGTTTCTTTGGGGACAAGGACCAGGCTCCGCAGACTGAGGTATCTGTGCAGAAATTCAAATGTGGCGGAAAGGCAGGAATCTTAGCCAAGGTTAAAATACAGAGAGAAGTTTTATTTCTATGAAGTCTGGGAAGAAGCCCCCACTGCACATGGAATGGAGGGGGGATTCTTACATACTCTGAGGACCCCTTATATACACACATGCACACACGTGTTCACACCTGTACAGATACACATGTACACCCTCTCCCTGCAGCCTGGACCCTTTTACTGGCACCCTGAATTCATGTTACCACCCCTACCACCACCCAAGGGGTACAAAGTAGTATCTGGAAAGTAACAGAAGCTATGAAGTAGCAAAATGGTCCTGTGGAGCCAAGATGGAGAGTTAAAAGCAGGTTTTAATGAGAATTTAACCCGACAAAATCCTGTGATAAAAATCTAATCCCCTAACGCTTGTGAGCGGGGCTGTCCAATGTTTTGCAGCTGCTGCTTTTAGACGGTGACAATGACACACACACATCACCAAGGCAACAAGTCCTTTCCACAAGGATTTTAGGTTTTCCAGATGTGCTAGATGATCATTTTGAGGTTTTCGAACCTGAGTTGAATCAGGAAGCGTCATGTTATGTCACAGTATTGCCAGAGAAATAAATTCATAACGGTCTAAAAAGCTTAGAGTTCAACCACAACCCTTTAAAAATGAAGCTCTTGATTCAAAATTATGTGGTGAAGTTCAAGTTCCCAGAGAACTCCTGCTGTCTGGGGGACGTTCTCCATAGTGGGTTGGGGGAGGAGGCGCTGAGAGAGGCTGAGTTGGGACGTGGTCCTGGAGGGAGAAGAGTTCAGGAAAGGGACATTAAACCTTGGGGCAGAATGCACGTGAAAGCCCATCAAACAGCTTGGCGCTCTGCTCTGGGCTCCTTTTACTAGCTGGGTTTCCCCTGGAGGAAATGGCTTAGTCTCTCCCACCCTTGGTTCCCACAGGGGTGAAGTGGTTGAACTGTCTTGGAATCCAGTTTTTGCAAGTGACTATCACGGGACTGCAGTGGGGGCCCTGCAGGCATCAACTGAAGCCCACCCTTAGCTCCGTCTTGAGGACACTCACCTGGCCGGGGAGCTGGGGACATGGCTGAGGAAGGGGCGGGGTTCTCTAGAACTCTTTCCCTTACCCAGTGCAGTCGGAGGAGCCAAGGCTTTGGGCAAGTGTTTACATACAGAACAGGGAGTTTAGTATAGCTAGGGGCAAAGGCAGACCCCTCTTAGGGAGACTTGTTTTTGAAGGATGGCGGGAGGGAAGGGTCCTACTGACTGGTGGGAAAGACCACGGCCTTGAGATAAAATTTAGAAGCCAAGAGAAGAAGGGGAGCTATTGGGTAGCTGGCATGTCCAGTGTCATGGGTTGCAAACTCCTCAAATCCCTTAGGGAGTACAATGGCCTGCCACTCCTGAGAACCAGCTCTGGGTAGAGAGGCTGCTGAACTGAGGGAGTTCACAGTGAGGGCCCGAGGTATGTAGCAGCTCACTCATGTTGGTGTGACCAGGGCTGCAGCTGGTGGGAAACGACCAAGCCCCAGCACATCCCCCTAGGCCTGGCACTGCGCGCTCACCCCAGGGAAACTGAGCAGGGGAATGCATACCCCTCCGTCTTGGTGCCCACTGAGGTCCTTTTTGACCTAAAGGTTGGGCTAAAAACATGTTGGAGGCTTCTCTATTTCTATACACACACACACACACACACTATTTTAGAGAGCGGAGAGAACACGGACCTTTGGTGGCTGACTCTGACTTTTTCTGTCCAGCTTTCTTTGAAGTCTCCTGAGATGCTGATCAGCCTCGAAGGGGGTGGACCACATAAGGGCATCCTTTATCCTGTTAATGATGATGTAATTGTCGTAGATGTGGATTGCTGACCTTCTTTGGTTGACATAAGAACAATTCAGGGACAAATAACACAAAATAATAATGACTGTTTCAGAGAACCACAGGAAGAATTGGAGAGGAGCAGTTCTTTCTGAGCTAAATCTCATCCAGTAGGCAATTATTTGTTTCTCCGATGAGTGAGATAATTCACGTGTAACCTATGATATCGTCCTAGAGGACAGTTTGCTGGGTTGAAGAAGAGTAAATTTTAGGTAAGGAGCAAAACAGTACCTTGGTAGAAAACTCTGCACTTGGAAGGTCTCCATGCCCAGTGTATGCATGAAAACTGATAAGTTTATCTACAAGGAGGTGCCCAGCTTCCATTGACAGCTGATATGATTTTAATTGTTACATTAAAGCAGCTAGATCTACTTTTACTGAGAGTACTAGCTCTTCTGGTTTTAGAATTACATGTATGGCAATATAGCTAGACCCAGATAACAGAAGTGGCTCTGGACAGCTGGCTTATGAACTCCTTTCTGTAAGACTTTGACTCCAATGGGTTTTATACAACTGAAAAGAAAACAGAAGTCGATAATGAAGATGCAGGAGACGCTAAGAACCATTTGTACATGTGTCTGTCACAGTGCCTGGCGCATACTGAGCTCCCGATACCTGGTTGTTGATAACAGTGAATGAACTAATGAACTAGGAGACTGAAAAAAAAGGCAGCTCTTGATCTCCAGACTGTCACATAGTGGAGCCAAAATAATATCCTTTGGCAGGAATGAGGACAGGAGACAACATTGTCATATCTTAGTAGTCAATCAAAATAGTAATACAATGAAACGTTATAAAAAATGTGATTTTGCTTAACAGAATTAATAAAATTTAGAAAGTAAGAATAGCTGAGATTTGAACATCTTTGTCTGTCAGGCATTGCACATGGCAGATGGTGGTGGGCAAACCAGCCCTAGACCTACTTCAGGGAGTTTGTGTAGTGGGAGAAAATGACTTACTATGTGAATCAAAGTTAAGATAGTGCAGGAAAAGATTGCAGTTCTGTAAAAGCATCCAGCAGAGGAACCCTAGGCTGGAAGAAGGCTTCTTTGGGGACATGATGTTTGAACTTGGATCTGAAGGAAAAGTAGAAGCATTTGAGATGGAGAGAAAAGACATGTGCAAAGGCCCTGTGGCAGAAGGAGCAGGAAGTGTGTTCAAGCACCTTAACAGAGGCCAGAGCTCAAGTGATTCTCCTGCATCAGGCTCCCAGAGTGCTAAGCCTATACTTCTCTGGTCTTTAGGTGTCTTATCTAAGAATTGTGAAGATGATGACCTTTGAAATCCCTTCCAGCTCTAAAACATTCCATGATTCTAGAAACAATTGATTCTTGAGCAATTCTGTGTTAAGCTTCTTGCCTTTCACCATCCACGTCCTGGTGGCTTCTCTCGGGGTTCGCAAGAACAATGTACACGTATGGAAACAAAAGGGTTCCCTTGTTTTCCCTCTCTTCTTTGGGTTAGAAATACGATGGTGAGAAGGAAATAGCATAAACAGAAGTTCAGGTGAGCGCAGCCTTAGTAAGCCCATCAGAGTATGTAAGGTGTAGCAAACTACGTGCCATGGTCGTTGTCTGGGTTGCTAGCTTTTCTCAAACATCATGGTGTGTCACAGTCAGATGCGATGTTCGATTGTAGCTTCTAGACGAAAAAAAATGTGCCATGAATTTTGGAGGGAGGTTTGTTTAGTGTTCGACATTGTCCAGCGTGGCACTGTGTCCCACCTGGAGCTTCATGAATGCTATTTAGTGGGGACGGCAGTGCTCATAGCCGCATCCTCAGTTCCCCAGTTCTTTCAGCTGTCCCCTCTGCCTGCCTCATTCCTCTGGGACAGTAGCAGCTGGGGGAGGGGAGCCCACACCCCAGGAAGCAGAGGGAGAGGAGGTGTGGGCTCTCTGCAGAGTGAGCAGGGAATGTCCTTCAGGCCCTGGCCTGCCTGTGCGGCCTTCCCTCCAGTTTCTCTTACTTGGGTCAAGTATCCTTACAACGTGTTGAATGAATGAGAATAAGACATTGCGTGCTGGCAGAATTTCCTCTGAGTAACGCCACGTCTTTCCAAGTGAGAACTTGAATTTAAGCAGAGCAAAATTCCAAGTCCGTGGGACTCAGAGCGATGGCTATTCAGCTAATCATGAAGAGTATGAATGTTTTTACGTTCAAAGGTTAACAAGTGGGATTCTCTCCCTGGCTGACCGGCCTGCTCAGTTACAAAACTGAAACTGTTCGGGATCTTTGCTTTTTTGAAGCTGTAGTTTCTAGGTGATTAGAAACATTTTCCACTTAGCAATGAAGCTTTTGAGCAGGTGGGTGACATTTTTTTAAAGTAAAGTTCCTTTCTTTTTCTTTAATATAACATTTTCCCCTCTTTGTACAAAGACTAAAGTTTTAAAATACCATGTATTCTGCCTCGCACACTTAGACTCTGACGGCCTAATTGTCACATTTGTCACGGGATTAACATTTTCCAAAAGTGTCTTTCTACACAAGAATCTCATTTTGCCCAGAAGTATAGTTGTTCACAGCTTACTAGGCAGATGTAGGCAAAATGGACCCACTAGAACTTCTGCTCTAAAGGGCGATCATCTCAAATAAAACAGAAGCCATTTATCTCAATGAACCAGCAGGAAAATGAAGTCTGTTGAATGATCTGAAGCCTCCATGGTGTCCAACCGGCAGCTGGGTGTGTGTGTGTGTGTGCAGATTGTTTGAGGTTTTGCTTATCTGTAGTATCAGATATCACAAAAAGTATTTACGGGCCCTTGTTTGCACATCAGCTTTGGTTAGTGTATGTAACGTTAGGCCCAAGACAAACTTTATTCTTCCCAATGGGTGCTAGGAAAGAAAAAAGGTTGGACACCCTGATTCCCAACCCCCCAGAACAACCAGTGGTAGTTCCTGGTGGCTTGATCTGTTTCTGAGAGGCTCCCTAAGTTGTCTGCTTTGCTGGCTTCCCACGGCAAATCCCCACTATCAAATAGACTTGTGTTTAATTCCTTACGTTGTTCATTAGCAGCCCAACTTCCCCTTCCTTTGAGAGCATTTGGGGCCATTCCTGGTAAGACATCAGCATTAGTTTGATGTTTCTCTTCTGGTCTTGGGCTGCAAAAAGTGTGTCGATAATGGTCCACACGTTCCCCTCCGAAGGGAGGAGAGACACAGACATAATTGAAACTTACAGTGTCAAGGGGCGATTTTATTCCATTATTTTTAATGAAGACGAGGCGCTATCCCAGGTAAAATGGGGGAAAATAGCCTTTTAGAAACCGTAAATACCCCCATGTAAGTGACTGAGGAGGGACGTACACATTTTCTCTCCCTTTCCCATGCTTTTGGCCCCCTCACCCAAAGACAGACAGGCTGTCCATGGTCAGGAAATGCAGTGAGCCACAGGTAATGAGCCCAGTATCCATTTTCCTTGTCAGATCTCTCAGCTGATGACAGAGAGTGGCCGGGAGGGGCTGACAGAAGCCGCACTGAACCGCTACAATGCAGACAAGCCCTCCGCCAGCAGCGTCCCGGCCTCCCAGGGCCCCTGCGCGGCCAGCGAGACGACCACAGGCACCTCCGTGGCCGCGTCCTTCTTTGCACGGTAAGAGACGTGTTCAGATCCTTGCTACTTTGGGGTGAGCCCGTCCGGTTAACTTCTCACTTGGAGCAGTTCAACTATGGAGAGTGGTGGGTCATTCTTTGACTTGCCTTTTTAAGACAGGGCTGCTTGACCTTGACCCTGCTGACAGTTTGGACCCGATAACGCTTTATTATGAGAACTGTACTGTGTGTTGGAAGGATGGTGGCAGCAGCCTTGGTCTCTAATGCCTTTGCCCCACCTGTGACTACCCAGAATGTCTTCAGACATTGTCAAATGTCCCCTGGGTGGAAAACCACCGCTTGAAGAATACATGGCTGGAGCTTCCTTGGGATGAGGCTTTTCTAGGTACAGCCCTAGGGCTGGTGTTTCCAGATTTATCTTCTTGTTACAGAAAACGACCTGCTTAAAAACTGGTCATTAAATAGACGGCAGTTGTTTTTTTTTTTTCTCCTTGAAAGTCTAGCTGGAGAGTTACCAAATACTCTTCAGCTAATCTTGGAAACTTTAAAAACACAAGAAACAAAAAAGAAAGGTATTTCAACAATGTTTTCTGCCTAATTTTAGCAACCTGGTGGAGACGGAGCGGGAGACAGAGAACAGCTGAGCAGGAAAGCACTTCAGGGATTGTCTAACCCGACCTCCTTATTCTATGAATGAGGAAACTGAGGACCAGGCAACTTCAGCTACAAGTTAGTCAATAGCAAAGCCAGAAATAGAAACCAGATTCTCCGCTTTTTTCTCTATGACTCATTTTTTTTTTTTATTTGATACATGTGCTTGGAACTTGGAAAACTTTCTCTCCCTAAGATTTGCAAGCTCCCGAGGACACAGGGGCAGCAGGCATGAGAGAGAAGCCTCCTTGGGCTCAAGGTCCAGCTGTGCCTCAGTTTCCATATCTATAAAATGGGGATAGCATCAACTCTGCAAGGTGGCTGTCAGGTTAAAATAAGAGGATGGAAAATTATGAAAGTACTGTACACATGTGGATTCAATGTGGACTTAGCCAGTGTGGCACTAAGAAGGAATACTGCATGGCTTTTTAGCTATCCACATGAGTACACAAATACGCCAAAGAGGCTCTGATTAGGAGAGCAGGAACTGAGACCCGATGTCCTGGTTTAGGAGACCATAAGGCATCACCTGGGGCTTGCTGGACGATTGGCTTTGAGGGTCTGACTGTTCTTTGGTGCCCTTTATTATCCTCTGAACACTGGGACCAGCTCGAATGTGTGGGAAGAAGCAGGAAATATATATATCCTGGCCACCCAACAGTGGCGGCCCTTGTGTTAGCTCCATCTATACGTGAAGCCTCTGTGTCATCCCAGACCATTGATCGGGGGGGCCAGGCTCCCTGGGAGGTTGCGTGCACGCCGTTTAGGTGGGTGAAATGAAGAGGTGGGGTGGTTTTTGAGGAACTTCCACAAGCACGGGAGACCCTAGGAGGTGGTTAGAGTGTGTGTGGAGGAGGATGTCATGGCAGGTTTAGTTTAGAGAAGGGAAGGATCTGGGCTGCTTTCTAGCTGCTCTCAGTATCTCTCGGGCAACTGTGTAAAAGAGGACGTGGTGGTTTCTATAGAGCATCCACGTGTGTAGGCCAAGCCTGAGTAAGACTTACTGCTGGAAGGGAGATACCGCCCAGCTGAGAATAGAGGGGAACTTGGCGGTGGTTCATTCTGCCCCAGTACAGGGTGCGGCCCTCTCCCTGAGGTACAAGGTTAGTTACGGCACATTGAGTGATTACCTGGAGGGAACCTTGAGTGTTTAGCTTAGATGGGACTTGATCTGATGTTCAACTTCCTAGTCTGAAGTTCTTTGACTGTCCGAAGACTTTAGTTCAGAGTCCATCCAGAGAATTTTACAGAATACCAACTGATTCACATACCCCCCGCCCAGAAGACAGGTTTCTTTTTTCATTTCAGGTTAATGTGAGGGTATAAATGACCAAATCAAATTATCCAAATTTGTTAGGTAGAGTCTCTCTTCTAGCTATGCCCTGCACCCCAAAGGTGTGCCACACCCCCCTACATGGTGCCCATTCAGTGGGAGCACCCCAAACTCTCCCTTTCCTCTCCCCATCCCTCCAACTTGAATTGAAATGAGGTTCTCTCCTATGTGGGCATGAATTCGATCATCTCCTGGCTTCGTGTGAGTATTGAGTACATTGGATACGTGCTTTTCCATTCTTGTGATACTTTACTGGGAAGAATGTGTTTCAGCTCCATCCAGGTTAATGCAAAAGATGTGAAGTTTCCGTCTTTTTTATGGCTGACTAGTATTCCATGATGTGTACACACCACAGTCAGGAGATAGATTTGAAGGAGGAAGAAATATGAGGTAACGACTCCTGATAGAAAATGTGTAGGGAGAACAGAATTTTCCCAGTGCAAAGAAATCAACAGTGTCTGTAGAGCTAGGAAAAGGTTGTCAAAAGGAGGTGGGCCTTGGGAACTCATGGGTCTTGGACAGATGGTGTGGCAGAGGCCAGAGTTTACATTCGTCAGGGGAGGATTTATTAGCAAACATCAGGGAAAGGAATAGCAAATCATTGGCAAAGTCAGGGGATGGAATAGAAACACTGAGGCCGGGTCGGTGCCTGTGGCTTAAATGGCTAAGGCACCAGCCACATACACCCAAGGTGCCGGGTTCGAATCCAGCCCGGGCCCACCAAACAACAATGACAGCTGCAACCAAAAAAAAAAAAAAAAAAAGCCGGGCATTGTGGTGGGCACCTGTGGTCCCAGCTACTCAGGAGGCTGAGGCAGGAGACTCAGCCCAGGAGTTGGCGGTTGCTGTGATCTGTGATGCCATGGCACTCTACCCAGGGGGACAGCTTGAGGCTCCTGTCTCAAAAAAAAAAAAAAAGAAACACTGAGGCCAACTCGAAGTGGATGGGCCAGTGAGGTCAGTGGGGTGGCCGGCAGATGATGCCAGTAGTAAGAAAAGACTCAAAAACCCATGGCTTCAGAATTGCAGGGGCTTATGGTGGGAGCTTTCAAAGAGCTGGAAAGGATCCACAGAGCTGCCAAAACCCTTATTATTACTTTCTTACTGAACGCTGATAGCCCTTGGAACCTAATGGTATAAGGATTGAAAGTTGGTGGTTTGTTTGCAAAGGGTTTACAATATACAGTGGGAACAAAAATACCATGGGAAAAAGAACAATTCTTTATAGACAGCGTAAGTTCCCCCACACCACTTATTCTTTTTTTTTTTTTTAGAGACAGAGTCTCACTTTGTTGCCCTCGGTAGAGTGCTGTGGCATCACAGCTCACAGCAACCTCCAGCTCTGGGGCTTAGGTGATTCTCTTGCCTCAGCCTCCCAAGTAGCTGGGACTATAGGCATCCACCACAACGCCTGGCTACTTTTTGTTACAGTTTGGCTGGGCCGGGTTCGAACCCGCTACCCTCTGTATATGGTGCCAGTGCCCTACTCACTGTGCCACAGGCACCGCCCATACACCACTTAGTCTTTACCCAGTTTTTCCTGCTGTTCTCATCAATCACAGTTGGGCTTTCCCACCTTCCCGCAAGGGAGGCAGCATGTTAACAAATTCCCTGTCACTGATGGACACTTAGAAGATTTGGATGGCTCGCTCAAGGCCTACAAGGTCAAGAGACAGAACCGGGGATATGTCCACGTGATAAGCCCGAACCAGCCCGGCTTATGTTGTGAGAAAGGAAACTTGAGTTCAGCGTCGGGGAGCCTTTGAGTTTCACCCAAAGCAAAGCTGCATCGGTGATGGTGTGGTAGCTTTTGCCAGGGGTGAATTCTGGATCTGTTGCTGGCGCCCACATTGGAAGTGCTTGAGTGGTTTTGATTTATACTGGAGATCACGAGTTTCTGTCCTCACAGGGACTTGGGGACAGAGCCGGTTCCTATCTGCTTCCCGCTTCAACTCTTCCTATTGGCCTGTGTAACAGTCATAGGCCTCCGCGTCTGGAGGGCCCTGGAACTCCTGCAGCTCCAAGTCAGGACACTAGGGTGGCCTAAGGGAATCTGTGCTGGGGATCATTTCATATGGGAAGGATGACATTTGCTGAATCTGTGGCCGGTGTGGCTGACGGTTATTGATGCTCAGTATCAATAACTAAGGTCTTAAGGTGCAGAGACCCTCTCCCTCCTCAGAGTGACCCTGTGGATCAGCTCCTATCATTTTTCCAGTTTTATGGCTAAAAAAAGAGGTGCTATGAGGTTAAGACCCAAAGCCACACAGCAAGGAAGTGGCAGAGTCAGGGGGGTCCATCCTCACTTTTTCTCATTCGAAAACCCACGTTCCTCTCTGTGTTGAATGGCCACAGTGATACCTGATTATAGGATTTTTTCACCAACATCCTGAACTGATGATCGTTGCTTATAAAACACATCTGAAATTAGTGGGCCACACGATTTGTTTGAGAAGATGAGTAAAGCAAAACAAAACAAAAAACCCAT
>CAUYQV010093688.1:0-19657 GCA_963574575.1 Galagoides demidoff | reverse complement strand
TCCGCCTCCCAAGTAGCTGGGACCACAGGCGCCCGCCACAACGCCTGGCCATTTTTTGGTTGCAGCCATCATTGTTGTTTGGCGGGCCTGGGCTGGGGATTTGAACCCGCCACCTTAGGTGTACATGGCTGGCGCCTTAGCCGACTGAGCCACAGGCACCGAGCCCATTTTTTTCTCTTTCTTTCAGTTCCCCAGCTCCTGTCTATCCTGAGATTGGTCCATACATTCATCTTAGTCAAGTTAGAGTATAAAGCTTACACTGCCAGCTTTACATAATAATTGGAGAACCTCCCATCTTTAAATTCGTTCTTTTTTTACCCCACATTTAATCGATCTTTTGATGCTATTATCTGTGGAATTATAGGAGAATAACACTTCTCGATGTCTCATTTTAGACTTTTGTAAAAATGGAGATAATAGTGCCTACTCCATAGAGTTCTTATAAACAGTAAATAGAATTATGCCTGAAAAGCACTTAAAAAATGACATGGCACTTAATGCCTAACAAATATAAGCCATTGTCATTGATGCCACTCAAGACAGCATAAGGCTAGCTTCTGACTCCAGTCACCAACACGCACCTTCATTGGGAAGAACGTATTCTTAGTGGGCACTGTTATGGGGTTTTTAGACTTCTGGCCCATTTATTCATTGTCCACTAATCTCTTGACTCAGGGAATGCTGATGGGTTTAGATCTCAGAAGAGGGACTCTTACGCAGGGAGGTGTTTATACTCTACCTAAGCAACAAGTGTGAACACACAGTTTGTATTTAGATGGAAGGTGTGAAGTGACAGGAGCCTCCAGGGAGTCGTCATTACCTAATAGGTTTCCTTAATGATCAGTCAATTAAGAACGGGTATCTGCAAAGTGCTTTGCCATCACTGTCGTTCTTTCAATTCTCTGGGCCATTACGATCATCTTACTCATTAAACAGAGATACAGGAAGGCTTATTGACTTGCTACATAGCCTGAAATCCCAAGACCTCTTGGGATTTTAGTCTCAAAAATACTGCAGTTCTAAGCAAACAGGGTTAGTCTCTCTCAGTAGACACACTCGAGCGACACAGGACGGATGCAGTCTGATCACAGCCCGTAATAGGCCTTGAGGGCTTTTGGTCTGTGAAACAGTCCTGTGATAGTCTCCAAATCGCTCCATCAACAGCCTTTCTGTAACAGTAATGACTCGCTCATTAAATTATTTGCCACTACCAGAATCAGATACCACAGAATAGAATAGTTTTATCTTAACACACAAGATATTCCAGCTTGCGTACTAGAAGATCTAATCTTTAACTAAAAAGTAGGGCATTTCCTTTTGCTTCTCTGTAAACACAGTAAATATGGCTGTATTGATATAAATGTGGACTTTTTATATCGCCTACGTGAGGGACTTTGGCGGCTTTTCTCTGTGAAGGAAATAGCTACCTACAATACCTAAAGGTTTTGAATTTAGGGCTTGATTAAGAGTGAATCTACTAGAATTTTTCTTATATAAACAACTTTCATTAAATACTAAAAGAGAATACCCTCCAAAGTAGATGGTGAGGTGAGTGCATCGGGATGGTAGAATCATATAAAATTTTTATCTTCTCCTTAGAACATTTTTATAATTTTCATATAATTATAATGAATAGCTATTACTTTTATATTATGTAATCAAGAATACACATACATACACAACATTTAAACACCCTTTATGTTTTCATAACATCGGATCTATTATTTTTATTATAAGGAGGACTCAGACTATAATTACAGAAGCAGCCTGCTAGCTTCTCATAAGAAACATTGTCTCATTATTTCAAGTTTTACTCTTTACTCTTCAATCTCAGCTTTTTAGTGACAAATGAAAAAAGAATTACATCAGTTTATAACAAATTTCGCAGTTCAAAATAAGAATTCCCCAGAAAGTCTGTTACTATCCTCAGTAAGTAAATCATGTTCAGCGTCGAAAATACCAGGATATCATGAGAAAGATTCTTTGGTTTGCCTAAAGAGTTTGTCTTTGGGGTAGATTGCATGTAATGCACATAATAGTTACACCCCACCCAGAAGACTGTGATGGCCTCTTACTATAAACAGAAGAAAATTCTTAGAGAAAAAAGTACTATGAAAATATTTAGCCTCAAATGTTTATATATTTTAATATAAACTATATCCCTGTCTTCTATTTAGCCAAGTGTACTTTGAACATACCAGGTAACTTACCACCTGTAGAGAGAGTGTTTTCGCAATTAAATACACGATGGTATTCAGGAAAAGGTCAACGTAAGATGTCTAGAATTGAAAAAAATGCATTCTTCAGGAAAATACAGGTGTCAAGAAATTAGACATGTTTATCTAAGAAACTGAGTAAAATATATAAGTATTTAGAATGATCATTTTTTGTATTATTTTAAATTTCCATAACATCAATATTAAGATTTGAAATGTATTTTAAATGTCATATGCTATGTGCATTAACTGTTTTTATTTTAATTTAACTGTTTTTATTTTTGAAAATGGCTTTCAAACAGAATGATTTTGTAGGTCTACCAATATGTTAGTTAATCCACAAAATTCTGTAATTTTAATTATTTGGGGGCGCTTTCTTCTTTTTTAAGACTTTTTCTAATTTGGATGCGAAAATACATAGTCAGTCGTTATACATATGGAGTACTCAGAAAATCAGCAGGATGTGATCAACTCACACAGAAGTACAATGCACCAAAAAGAACGTTGTTACTCAGTTCACATATTCTTTGTGAGGAAAAAATGAGACATTAATAACAGAATTGCACTGTTGTCATTGAATGTTGGTGTCTCCCCAAAATATCTATGTCGAAGGCTTAACTCTTAATGCCATGGTCTTTGAGGGGACGGTCTTTCAAGGCTATTAGGTTTAGATGAGGTTGGGAGGGTGGGGACCCCACGAAGGAATTGGTGTTCTTACAGAAAGAGAAAGAGAGGCCAGAGCTCTCTGTGTGAGGACATCATGAGAAGGAGGCTGTCTGCAGGCGAGAAAGAGGGTTGCCACCCGGAGTGAGTTTGCCGGCACCTTGATCTAGGATTGCTCAGTCTCTGGAACTGTCAGAAATGATGTCTGTTGTTTAAGCCCCTCAGACAGAACTGACTACGACATGAATTTTGTAATGAATTAGTTGTTGTAAGTAATTATACTTGTACATATAAATGTCTATTACACTCACCCCACAGTGTAAGTGGGGTTCACAGTGTATGTGTTATACATACTGTGTTCCGTGCACTGTCTTTGGCACTGGGAAGACAGCAGCAAGCAGGAGACAAAAATCCTCATCTTTGTTGAGTTTGCATTTTAGTGTGTTTAAACGTTCGCCAAAACGGAATTATATAAAGAGCACGTTTCATTATAAGAAGTGCTAAGGAATAAAAATAAAATGGGGATGAGATTGAGGAATACGACTACAGGAGATTATTTATACAGACAGAATGGTCAAGGAAGACGTGACTGAGAGGGTGACGATTTAGCACTAACCTGAAGGAGATGAGCCATGAGAGGGAGCCGTGCATCCGTCTGCCTGGGGGAAGAAGGAGCCAAAGTAAGGAACCAAGACAAAGACCTGTGTCCCCACGTGGTGTGCTTGAAGGACAGGAACAGCCAGGGTGGCCGGAGGAGAGCCAGGGAGGGAGGAAGAGGAAGAGTGAGTCCAGAGCTGTCCTGGAGGCCACAGCAAGTCCAGCGCGTGAGGACTCAGGCTTTACTCTGAGTGAACGGGAAACCATTGTAAGGTTTTGAGCAGAGAAAGGATCTTATTTTCACTCTAACTGGGTACACTGAAGAGGACAGGGGCGACTGAGCAAGACATTATGGTAATGATCAAATGATCACTGTGCCTTGTCCAGGTGCTAGCACAGAGAAACAATCAAATTTCATATTTATTTTAAATGTAAAGCAAGAAAGACTTTCTCAGGACTTTTATATGAGATAAAGGAGTAGAAAAGGGTTCGTTTTGGCTTTTACTGTGAAAGTAGAAGGATGGTAGGGCCGTTTTACTGGATTGAGACAGGATCGAGCTCTTGGCCGCGCACGTGTTAAACGTGGGATGCGCATTAGATATCTCTGTGGAGAAGTCTCATAGGAACAGACATGTGAGACTAGACTTCAGGGAGAGGTTTGGTCTGGGCATACAAAATTGGGGCTTATCTGCAAATAGATTGTTTTTAATACTATGGAGCCCGCCAACCCATACCAATTTGACCCCATCCCTGAATTCCCCAGCAAGTTTTGCACTATGTAGAAATTTCACTACAAGAAATGCTTCATCAATTATGCAAACATCATACTAGGTGAGCCAGTTTACCAGTTCTCAGGATTAAGCCACCATTAATGAAACTGGTTTTCCCAGTTGTTGGGTCCATAAGAGGATGGTCCTATGTGAAATAATGCTTGGAGATATAAAAGTGACATGCTGAGACTTGGGATTTTCCAACATCTGAGGTTCAGGGAGAGAAGGAAGCAGCTGTAAAGGGCACCGAGGAGAGGCAGCTAGAGAGGTGGGAGGGAAGCCGCCGAGAACCAGAGGGAAGGACGTGTTTCAGAGAGCAGGGAGCAATCACTGCATCAAACATCGCCGCCAGACCAAACAGGATGAGAAGGGAAAATTGCACATTGGACGTAATAACATGTCATTTATTAGTGACCTTGCCAGTAGCAGTTTCAGTGGCATAGTTGGAAGAAAGATTTATTTTAATGAGTTTAAGAGAATGGGAAGAAAGAAATAGGAGATGGAAAGTACAGAAAATTAATTTGAGGAGTTTTGCTACAAACAAAGGCAAAAAGGAATAAATGGAATTGAGTAGGTTTTTTTTCATTTTTTATGACATAAAATATGTTTATAAACTGAGAAAGAGCCAGTAGAGAGGAGAAAACTGGTAATGTAAGAAAGAGAGGGGTGTATTGGCCAGATGAATGTCGAACTTCTGAGAGGACAGAGGAAGGGGGCGGGATTTGTGCTCTTTACTAGCGATGGCTACTGTTCAGTCCTAGTAACAGGGGAGAAGGCTGACCCCAGGATCCATAACAAAGGGAATAACAAGAAATAAGGAGCAAGTTGTTCAGGTTAGAGTGAGGCTAGGGAAGGAGGTTTGGGAGCTTTCAAAAGTCTGAAATAATCATTCAGAAAAGTAGGAATCAGATAGCATGAAGAGCCCATTTTAGACACAAGATTTCAAATTTAAGGTGTCACAACCAACAGGTTTGTGTGTTTTACCCCAATCATGTTCAATTTCTTAGCAAAGGTAAGAATTATTGGTTAAGTGAACTTAGTGACAAATGAAATTTCTAAATGTTACAAATTAAATGAGAAATGCACAAGAGTGTTTAGAAATAAGCTCTCATAATGCCTGACCATAAAATTTATGATACGATAGAAGTGAAGAAATAAGGTGGTTGTGACAATGAAAAGGTGATAAGATCAGCATGTTGTAGATATCTAGCAGTGGAAAGAGCATTGGAATTTCAGAGGGACTTAGGCACCTGCTTGAATTTTTGTGGCTTCTTCTATTTTTTTTTATTAAATTATAACTGTGTACATTTATGGGACACGATGTGCTTATTTGATATACCATGTGGAATGCTTATATCAAACTCCTTAACATAACCATCAGCTCACTTATTTGTTGTGGTAAGACATTTATACTCTACTCTTAGAAGTTTTGAAACGTACATTGCATTGTGCACAGTAGGTGAGGTCCCACCACGAACACTCCTTCCTCCAAGGCTCCTCCTCCCCTCTCCTCCCCATCCTCTTGCCTCCATCTTTCTGAACTATAGTTGGGTTTCATCATTCATATAAATGTTTAGGTGATTACATAGGGGTTTCATAATAGTATCGAGTACATTAGATACTTTTTTTTCCATTCTTGAGATACTTTACTAAAAATAATGTTTCAGTTCCATCCAGATAAACATAAAAGATGTAAAATCTCCATCCTTTTTTATAGCTGCATAGTATTCCATGGTATACATATACGGCAATTGTTAATCCATTCATGGGTAGATGGGCATTTGGGCTACTTCTGTGATTTGGCAATTATAAATTGGGCTGCAATAAACATTCTGGTGCAAATGTCTTTGATGTAAAATTATTTTTGATCATCTGGGTAGATACCTAGTAGAGGAATTGCAGGATCAAATGGCAGGTCTACTTGTAGTTCCTTGAGAATTCTCCAAACCTCTGTCCAAAAAGGCTGTATTAGTTTGCATTCCCAACAGAAGTGTAGAAGTGTTTCCCTGTCTCCACATCCACACCAACATCTGCAGTTGGGGGATTTTGTGATTTGGGCTAATCTTACTGGAGTTAGATGATACCTCAAAGTGGTTTTGATTTGCATTTCTCTGATGATTAAAGATGATGAGAATTTTTTCATGTGTTTATTGGCCATTCAGCTGTCATCTTCAAAGAGTTTCTGTTCAAGTATCTTGCCCACAAAGTAATGGGGTTATTTGTTCTTTTCTTATTAATTAGTTTGAGTTCTCTGTGGATTCTAGTTATCAGACCTTTGTCAGAAACACAACTTGCAAAAATCATCTCCCATTCTGAAGGCTATTTGCTTTACTTACAGTGCTCGTGGCCTTGCAGAAGCTTTTTAGTTTGATCATATCAAACATAATACATTTTTGGTGTTGCTTCAATTGCTGGGGGGGGTCTGGGACAATCATAAAATATTGTCCCAGGCCAATTTTTTCAAGCGTATCCCCTGTACTCTCTTGTAGTATTTTTTATAGTTTCATGTCTTAAGCTTAAATCTTTTATTCAGTCACAATCAATTTTTATTAATGGTGAAAGGTGAGGGTCCAGGTTCAGTCTTCTACATGTCACTAGCCAGTTCTCCCAGCACCATTTGTTAAATAGAGAGTCTTTCCCCCACTAAATGTTCTTTGATAGGTTTATCAAAGATCATATGATGATAAGTGAGTTCATCTCTTGGTTCTCTATTCTGTTCCTAAATCTACCTCTCTGTTTTTGTGCCAGTACCATCCTGTTTTGATCACTATAGATTTATAGTATAGCCTAATGTCTGGTAGTGTGATATGTGATTCCTCCTGCTTTGTTTTTATTTCTGAGTAATGTCTTGCCTATTTGAGGTTTTTTCTGGTTCCATATAAAATGAAGTACCATTTTTTTCCATGTTTTAAAAGTATAACAGTCTGCTTTAATAGGGATTGCACTAAATTTGTATTTTGCTTTGGGTACTATGGACATTTTAACAATGTTGATTCTTCCCAGCCATGAGCATGGTATGTTTTCCCATTTGTTAAAATCTTCAGCTATTTCTTCTCTCAGGGTTTCATAGTTCTCTTTATAGAGATCTTTTGTATCCTTAATTAGATAAATTCCCAAATAGTTCATCTTCTTTAGCACTATTGTAAAAGTAATAGAGTCTTTGACTATATTTTCAGCTTAACTATTGTTGGTGTATATAAAAGCTACTGATTTGTAAGTATTGATTTTGTATCCTGAGATGCTGCTGTATTCCTTGAGCACTTGTAAGAGCTTTGTAGTTGAGTTCCTGGGATTTTCCAGGTATAGGATCATATCATCTGCAGAGTGAGAGTTTTATCTCTTCTGACCCCATTTGAATACCCTTGATCACCTTCTCTTGCCTAATTGTGTTGGCCAAGAGTTCCATTACTATGTCAAATAGTAGTGGAGACAATGAGAAACCTTGCCTAGTTCCTGATCTGAGTGGCAATGTTTTCAATTTTATTCTGTTCAAAATTATGTTGGCTATGGGTTTACTATAGATGGCCTCTATCATTTTAAGAAATGTCCTATCTAAGCCTATTTTCTTAAGTGTTCTAATCATAAAAGGATGTGGATATTATCAAAAGCTTTTTCTGCATCAATTGAGAGAATCATATGGTCTTTGTATTTACTTGATGTACGTAATGTATTATATTTATAGATTTATGTATATTGAACCAACCTTGCCACTCTGGATAAAACCAACTTGATCATGGTGTATAATTTTTTTTGATGTGTCATTGAATTATGTTTGCTAGGATCTTATTGAATATTTTTTCATTGATATTCATTAATGATATTGGTCTATAGTTTTCTTTCATTGTTGGGTCCTTTCCTTGTTTGGGGATCAAGGTGATATTCACTTCATAGAATGTGTTGGAAAGGATTCCTTCTTTTTCTATGTTTTGGAACAGGTTATATAATATAGGTACTAGTTCCTCTTTGAAGGTTTGGTAGAATTCTGATGTGAAGCCAACTCATCCTGGAATTTTCCTTTTGGGGAGATTTTGTATAGTTGATATTTTTTCAGTGCTTGATATAGGTCTATTCAAAATTTCTAATTCTTTCTGACTGAGTCTAGGAAGGTGCATGCTTCCAAAGATTGGTCCATTTCCTTCAGATTTATATATTTCTGAGAATAGAGGTTTTTATAATAATCATTGAGGATTTTTTGAATTTCTGTGGTATCATTATTTTTTCCTCCATCATTTCTGACTGATGATATTAGAGATTTTACTTTTCTGTTTCTGGTTAGGCTAGCCAAAGGTTTATGAATTTAGTTAATCTTTTCCAAAAGCCAACTTTTTGATTCATTAATCTGAATGATTCTTTTGTTTTCAATTTCATTTAATTCTGCTCTAATTTTGGTTATTACATGTCTTCTGCTGGATTTAGAGTTGCAATGTTCCACTTACTTAAGATGACCCATTAAGTTACTGACTTATTCTCTTTCTATTTTCTTGATGAAGGTTTCCAACACTATAAATTTTCCTCTTAGGCCTGCCTTTGCCATATCCCACAGGTTTTGACGTTTGTGTCTTCATTATCATTTTTTTCCAAAAATTTGGCTATTTCCTTCTTAATCCCATCTTTGATGCAGCTAATATTCCGCACAAGATTATTTAGTTTCCATGACTTTGTTTGAGTATGAAGATTCCTGTTGCTGTTGAGTTCAACTTTTCTTCTGTGATGGTTCAAGAAGATACAAGGAATAATTTCTATTCTTTTAAATTTGTTGAGGTTAGACTAGTATTCTAAGATATGATCAATTTTGGAGGATGATCCATGGGCTGATGAGAAGAATGTGTGTTCAGTTTAATTAGTTCAAAAGTTCTGTAGATGTCGATTTGTTCTTGGGTCAAGTTTAAATCCCAATAAATAAATAAATATTTATTTATCTATATATTATCTATCTAAAACTGTCAAAGGTGTGTTAAAATTTCCAACTAGTCTAATGCAGGAAGATATAAAATTGTTCATATCTGTTAGGGTTTGCTTTATAAATTAAGGAACATTCTGGTAGGGTGCATAAATGTTAATTATTGAAATCTCTCTATGTTGAATGTTTCCCTTGACAAATAAGTATCTTTCTTATCTTTTTTGGTTTAAAACCTATTGTATCTGCAAATAGAATTTCAACTCCTGCTTTTTTCTGTTTTCCATTTGCCTGTATTATATATGCCCATACCTTTAGCCTGAGTCTCTTTTTATCCTTTAAGGTAAGATGAGTCTGTTGTATGCAACAGATATCTAGCCTGAGTTTTTGTATCCAGTCAGCCAACTCTGCCTCTTTAGAGGACAATTTAAGCCCTTCACATTAACTGAGAGAATTGATAAGCATGGTAGTGTTTTGGGTATCATGTTTTTCAAGGATAAGTGGATATATTTAATCATTTCACCATTGTGGAAGTTAAGTTTTGTTCAATATTGTCTGAGCATATTTACTTGGTGGTAGACCATTATGCTGTTCATTATGGAAAATGGAGGCAGCTTGGTACCCACAGCACAGTGGTTATGGCACTAGCCATATACACCGAGGGTGATGGGTTCGAAACCAGCCTGGGCCAGCTAAACAACAATGACAACTGCAACAGAAAATATCCATGCATTGTGGGGGGGCCCTGTAGTCCCAGCTACTTGGGAAGCTGAGGCAAGAGTTTGAGGTTGCTGTGAGCTGTGACAGCATGGCACTCTACCAAGGGTGACATAGTTAACTCTATGAGAAAAGAAATGAAAAAAGAAAGAAGAGAAGAGAAAAGAAAGGGGAAAAAATGGGTTTGAGACTATCCTGGAGAGCTGGTTTAGTTATGGCAAATTTCCTGAGCACGTGTATATCAGTAAAGTATTTCATTTCTCCGTCACAAATGAAACTCATTTTATCTGGATACAGATCCTGGACTGAAAGTTGTTTTGTTTTGGTAGATTGAAGGTGGAGGACCATCCTCTTCTGACTTGAACGGTTTCAACTGAGAGATCTGTAGTCATTCTAATATTCCTCCCTTTGTAGGTAAAACTTTTCTTCTGTCTGGCTGCTTGCAGAATTTTCTCCTTCATATTAACGTTGGCAAAGTTAATCACAATGTGTGTAGGAGATGCTTTATTTGGATTGAGTCTAGCTTGGGTTCTGAAACTGTCTACTATCTGAATTTCTGTATCTCTTGCAATGCTTGGGAAATTCTCCATATTATCTTGGAGTAGAATATCTGTGCCTTCAGGACCATCCTCTTCTCCTTCAGAAATTCCTATAAGACAAATGTTTGATCTTTTGGAGTGGTCCCACAAAGTCCCTACCAAGCATCAGCAGCTCTGCCCTTGAAAGTCCTAACTGGGCATCGGTGGCCTCACCCTTGAAAGTCCTAATTGGGTGTCAGAACCCCTACCCTGGAAAGTCCCTACAAGGCATCAGTAGCTCTGCCCTTGAAAGTCCAAACTGGGCATCAGCACCCCCTCCCACAGAAGTCTGAATTGGGCATTGGTGCCACTGCTGGCCTTGCAGTGTCACACATGTTTCTCTCTCCCTCATGTCCCTCTCTTCCTGTGCCCACCTGCTTCCACTCAAGTCTCTATTTTCATGCTGCTGTCCACACAATGCCTAGGCCTCTTATGGAATGGCCACACACTCTGGGCTTTGCAGGGGGTAGACCTTCAGATCACCAGGCAAGGGGGAAGGGTAGACTGAGAGTTCAGTATTACAGGCAGAGCATTTGTTTAGTTTTATGCTGGACAGGATGATGCCTGGGCTCACAGGTGAAAACTCTCTAGAGGAGGTCCAGTGTTTAGTGGCTCTCACCCTGTAGTAAAATGAGAGGTCTTCGTCCCCTGCTCGCCTGCAGAGAGCACACAGCAAGCCTCCCACTTGGGGGAGGCATCTCTCATCCTCATGGTGATGGACTTTGTACCTAGAATTTGTTCTCTTGAATCCTCTTTCTTGGAGTTGCAGTTTGCCTCAGCTGAAATGATGTGTACTTGTATATCTTCTTTCCTATCTCAGCTCCCCTCTTTCATTTCAGAGACCAAATCTGTCCAATATCTCTCTGTCTGGTCAGGAGCCTCTGGTAAAAGTTGCCTCTAGTTGGCCATCTTCCTTCCCCTCTTTTTTTTTTTTTCACACTTAGTCCCACTCAGTCACTCTGGATAGAGTGCTATTCCATCATAGCTCACAGCAACCTCAAACTCTCGAGCACAGGTGATCCTCTTGTCTCAGCCTCCCAAATAGCTGGGTCTACAGGCACCTGCCACAACCCAGCTGAATTTTGTCATTTCTGTAGCTACTCATTTGTGTCCTTCTTCCCCTTGATTCCAAAAGGCTTCCTTCCATTGGTGTTGCTCTTCAAGGGAAGGCTCACCCAGAAAGGCTCACTACATTCTGTGACAGTAACAAGGTGGTGTTATCAGAAAGTGAGACACAGAAGCATTTAAATGATCAGCTTAAGACTGGAAGGCTAACTAGCAGCAGAGCCAGACCTGAAGGACAGGTCCCCTGATGCTCTGTTTCAAGAATTTTTCCATTCATTTACTGCCAAAAACAAAACAAAAGAAAACCAAAACTCCCCTCAACGAACTGCCCACTGAATAAAAAGCATGGACACAGAAGAAGTGAACTTAATGTCAATGAGTGCCTGAAGAATGGTGGCCCAGTAGGCTGGTGGAGCATTGATGAAGTTCCCTGATGTATGACTGATGTGTATCTGCTGATTGAAAGGAACTATCATTCCTTCTGATTTCCTCCGAGCAGAAGATACTTTTTTAGTACTGGTTCCTAAATACATCTGAATTTCTTCAACGCTTATAAATGACATTCAAAAGTATTAGCTGCATCATGTTTTTGCACTGTTTTAGTTAATATTTAATCATTGTTACTATTATTATTATTTTTGGCCGGGGCTGGGTTTGAACCTGCCACCTCTGGTATATAGGGCCGGCATCCTACTCCTTGAGCCACAGGCACCACCTACATTATTATTATTATTATTATTATTATTATTAACAATCTGTAACACAACATCTATAATACAAAATGCTTCAGAGTAGATTACAGCAAATGTGTTTCACAGATGAGGAAACAAAAGTTTAGAATGTTAAGTAATTTGCCGAAGGTCAGACAAAAACTAAGGATCAGAGCCAGGATCTGTCTCCCCACACACACCTTCCCCAAAGCATGAGATTTCTATCATGGAGAAGACATCGTGGAGTGTTTTTACCCAGAAAGTATTAATTTTTAATGGCCTAACACAGAAAGTATTCTCATAAAAATGAGAACAGAAAGAAGTAATAAAAATGTAATTTTCCATTTCATTTGATTTATGAGAAACAATAAAAGGCCAGAGCATCTGCACAAGCCTTCTAAAATTAGAATCTAACTAGAGTTTTAAATAATCAAACTCTAATCAGCAAAATCATTTACATGATACTTGTAATGTTGCCACTTCTTGTTACCAGATGATGGAATCATTAACATTATTAGATAGTAAATCTGTCCAATTGCTTATAAATCATTTATTTTCTCAGAATTGCAGACTAAGTTAAATATTGTTTTGACTTCTTCAAAATAACACTATATTCTGGTATCATAATTCCTTTGAAAGTGTTTGTTTTTAAGCAACAGATTATGTCGTAATCTTTAATAATAATGCATTTATTTAACATTTTTAAAATTCCATTTGTTTCATCAAATATAAGGAAATATTATTTATGATCTTATTTCAAAATTTGTCAAAATTTATAGTAAATGATTGGATTGAATTGTTGTGCTCTGCCTAATATTCTTGCATAAGAGACATTTCTCAAACCCATAGACAGTTATAGATCTCCCCCAAGACATAAGGCAGAAAGGCAGGCAGTTCCTATGGGGTGCTGTTACTTCAGGCAGTGTTTTTTTAAGTACTCTGCAAAGCGTATTTCTAACAGTTGAAGACAGATCACTGTTTAAAACTTCCGGTACAAATCTAGTTTCATGAAGAGAGAGAGAAAGAGAAAGATAAAATTTAGCAAATCTATTGAACAGAAATTCCACATTGGTCCAGAAATACACTTCTCCAAAATCAAAGAGCTGCCTTCTGCACTTTCAAGATCCTTCCATTTATGGACAAAAATGAGCTGTACATTAATGAATAATTAACATTTATAGGATAATAATGACAAGCTACATGTGTATGACAGGAATCATGCTGGACATTTAATAGTCATCATTTCATTCAATATTTCCATCGCTCTTGTAAGCCAGAGAATATCATTCATGAGACTACTAACCAGCAACATTGGACTAACCTGATAGGTAACTGAGATCCAGAGTGGTTAAGTGAAATTCATTAAGTGATGTA
Source organism: Galagoides demidoff (assembly GCA_963574575.1). Classification (NCBI taxonomy): domain Eukaryota; kingdom Metazoa; phylum Chordata; class Mammalia; order Primates; family Galagidae; genus Galagoides; species Galagoides demidoff. Next base: position 6,070 of record CAUYQV010093688.1, on the reverse strand, counting down.
GCCACAAGTCACACATGGAGATCAGGTCCTTCTGACTGTAGATCTGACACTGTGAACAGTTTTCAGAATATCCTCCATGCACGTGTTCTAAGAACTCTGTGAAATAGACATTATGGAACACTAGAGAAGACTATTCCATGCAGTGGTTTAGAGAACACAAATTCTAAAGATTAGAAGATACTCCATTAAAAATATTTTAGCGTGAAATAAGATTTCACATGTGGTTTTCTTTACTGAGGTTTTTTGTGACTGAGCTGTGACCCTCCTTTGTTAAAATCAGTTTGAAGAATCTTAAAATAAGACTGAGACGCAGTAGCTAATAAAAACAAAAAGGACTGGATTACAATCAAAGTTTCATATGACAATGATCTGTTTTGTTATGCTTGTAATTATTTTTTTATTTATCTAAAATTACGTTTTCTACGTTGCACCACTCAATACAATGCCATCTCATTGTAATGCTATGATCTAAATGAATGTTTTGTGTACCAAAACATTGTAACAGTAGAGCCTCCCTAGTTGACCACCCCCTTAAGTGGACTAATTTTCATAGACTGGACGCACCCCAGGTTCTTAATGAAGTTCCTCGTGCTGCCCATCTCTGTGTGCTGACCAGTTTGTTGCAGTCTCTTGGATGGTCCAGTTACAGAGGTCCTATCGTGTTTACATAGATGTAGATTAACTGGATAGGTATAGATTACATGCAAATAGTTCTTGCAGGAATAATTCCTCTGGACATAATTACTACTAACATGTATGAAGTGACTATTTCCCAGAAGTCAACAAATACAACATACAGCTTCCTGCACTACTGCTTTGAAATGTACTGTTAGTGCCGGCAGTCCTGAAATCAATCTCTGGACCTAATGCTTACCTCCTCCTGACCTTGCTGCTTTACCCAGATGAATTTGTTTACTTTCCAACTGTAGAATCTCTTCTCCAGCTCAGTGATGATTCTCTAGTTTGGTCTCCTCTGTTTGGAATACTTTCACTAGGACTTGCCTTCATCCCTAAGGACTTTCCCAAGTAAAGACGGTCATTATCATTGCTACTTATTGTTCTCTATCAAACACTGAAGAAAGCATTTCCTATATTTTATGTCATTTATTCCTACAAACAAATAGATAAGTTGTTTCATTATTCTTATTTCAAGATTGAACAACTGAGGTTTAGAAAAGTTGCATGACTCCAAGGTCAAATCCTGTGGAACTCAAGTCTACATTTGTAACTACAAAGTTTGGAAGATTCTGTAGGACCAGAACTAGCCTCCCACTGTTAACCCACTCTTGTAGATTGCTATGTGCATTGCTACAAACACTCATAGACCCTTAGTCATTTTTAAGTCAGAAGGTGAGAGGTTAGGTTTTTATGGTTCTCTGTCTCCATCACTTGGCATTGACGATATACACAATCAAAGGTAAAAATCTGGATCTGGTAAACAAGACAATAAATAAAAGAGTGAGACAGAATGCCTAACTAATAATGTGTACCCTTAATGCAGGACTGTATTTCTCAGACTTAACTTTTATTTGGCCTTTAGACTGTTGTTTGCTGTATCTCTGCTCTAAATTAAAACACAATCTTATTAAAAGTCAGGGTTATAGTATCAAATAAGCTAATGCATCAAAAATGTATCAAACATGCTCAATAATGTATCAAACATGCTCCGTGAACTATAAACAGCTCCACATATAAAAATGTAGTTAGCTTACAGGAAGTCCACTTTAAGGCTTATTTTTAAAAGTTCCAATAAAGCTCTTCAACAGTTAAAGGAGTCACCTTCAAAATAGTGAGTTCTCCATCCCTGAAAGTGTTTGAACATAAAAGTCGACTGAGCTTTCTGACCAGGATGAGTATGGTCCCATGGAATTGTAAGTTTATGAGGAAATTATTTAAATACGTGATTTAAACATTTATTTAATGATTGTTGAGTGTTAGGCATGCTGCAGTCACTTTGCACTCTTTTTTGTTAATTATTACAGCAACACTTTGAGACGGAGAATATTATTATATCCACAAAACGAGGGCTCAGACAAATTAAGGAATTTGCCTGCACCATAAACTAGAAGCAACCTAAGGAAGTATTTTAACCTTTTTAATCTAACTCCTAAGACTTCACTTTAAAATCTATTTCATTCTATTACATTGTTTCAAAAAAGAGTCATTGTCTCCTTGGCTGGTTATTGTGGCAGTCACTGACCCTTACAGTTCCACCTTCCTTCCAATTTACCTGCTAAATGATTGGTGGTAGCTGTTTGGTGATTCAAGTCTATTCTATCAGTAGCATGAAATCAAAAGCCATATTTCTGATTTCACTAATCCCTTTAACCATAAAATTGTTCATGATACAAGGAAAGAAGAAACTATAGAGTGATTTTTTTTGGAGGGGGAGTGAAAATTTATTTTATTTTATAAGATATCACTGAGATTTAACAATTCCAGCAACACTACTAAAGACTATAAATCAATTAGAGATTCAAGCTTCATCTGACCAGGCATTATTACAGACTTATAATAGTAATTATTTAATAAATTATTATTGCCCTAAGCATATGAAAACATTCCCTGCAAGCATTTAGTTACCAATCTTAAATTTTTAAAGAAGTGTATACTACTAAAAGACAGTTTATGATGATTCGGAATAATATGGAAATAATTCTGCTGTTTCATATTATTCAGGTAAGAACCATCCAGCCTAACTGTGTTTGGCCTCTGAATGAGAACTTAATTCTAATGTAGGCTATTAGTAATTGATCCTTTGTAATTATGCCAGGAACACACTTTTAAATTAATCTGTGTACTTTTAAGGGCTCATGTCAGCAGAAATATTATAAAAATATTTTAGAACAAAGGTGGCACCTGTGCTTCAAAGGGGTAGGGTGCCAGCCCCATATGCCAGAGGTGGTGGGTTCAAACCCAGCCCTGGCCAAAAACTGCAAAAAAAAAAAAAATTAGAACTAGTGAAAAACAATTTTATCTTCCCACCATTGAGTTGGGTCTGTCACCATATCTAAACCAGAAGAGGAAAGGAAGGGAAGTAGCTACTAGCTGTGTCAATGGCCTCAATTTGGGGACAACTGCCTAATGGTATCTTGAGAAAGTCACTCACCTGATGGATTCCATGTTCATTTAAATCAAAAAAAAGATCTTTCTCTTTGGGTTTCCGGAGTGGGTTACCTTAGGTGTAGAATCATATACTACTGAGAATGAAAAATGACATTAGAAACCACTAATTTCCTCATTTTATGGTGAAATTTCCTGTAAGTGAAATGACTTCCTTAATGGTGCATAGCTAATGAGGCAGAAGAAAACTTAGAGCCCAGGTGTCCTAATTCCTGGCTTTTTATCCAATGCCATGAGTCTTGGAGGAGTTCCTAGTTATCCATCCAACATTGTAAATTCATGTCATTTTCACAGTATTTAAGGGGGCATTCTCTGCCCCAACTTCCAAACCTTGCCTCCAAATTTCAGTTAAAACAGTACACCAAGTTGGGCATTCATCAAAATGAATCAAGAAAAAAATAATATTAACAATGAACCTAATCTTCTCTTACTGAGCTTTCAAAGAGTGATTAAGGTATTTTCTATGTAAAAGAGACATTAGCTTTTATGGAATGACAAGCCTTTACATTTCTAGTATTTTTAAGCCTTGTTCTAATGAAAACAAAAAAAAAATTAAATGGCTGATACAAATGCATTTAAGGCGAGTCAAAGTATGAAATATTTTCTTGAAAACATTCATTCCATTCCTGCACTCATTTATTCCCTCCCCAGTGCTGTGTTGAGACTCACTCAGTGCCAGTCCTCCTGTTAGACATGAGAGACACAGTGGGGAACACAGAGAGCCTCTAACAGCGAAGCAGACCTCAAATAAATATCACACTAATCAATAATAGCAGATTGGGTCGAGGAAATTAACTTTCTGAAGGAAAGAAATGTAATCTTATGTATCAGTGTAACAAAAGACTAGACTAGGGCTGGGGAGTCAGGAGGACTTGAGGAGGAGCTGGCACTTGGCCTGAGAGCTGACTGGGAGTGTCAGTTGACAGCCACAGGGAGGGAGGGAGGGACAGTGCCCCTGGGAAACCTTCCGGACCCGGCACCCAGGACTGGTGTCAGTGTGGGGCATTTCTGTTCTCAAGGACCTAGAAGACACCACTGAGAGTCTCATGTCTGAAAAAAGTATTTTATTTCCTCTGTGGAGGGAAAAAAACTAAGCATGAAACAATGGTTGACACCTAAAAGATGATTAACAAATATATAAATGAATGAAAGAACGAAAATCACTGGTTAGTATGAGACTATGAAATTCAATTGGTACCAAGATTGGCCTTTAAAAAATGAGGAAAAACTAACCTGTCTTGTTTGAAAAATGGCAACTGTAATGATGTGGTTCTGAGTGATGACCCTTCAACAAAAATATATGATCAGGGCTACAAAATTTTAAAAAAAAAAATGTGAGTTAATTGTATATATTATACAAGCATTATTATTCTAAGTTTAAAAAGACCTAAATTTTCTCTCCTGTCTTAAGTGAGCACTATTTAAAAAATTAGACCTGCTTCACAATTCAAATTACTCTTACCAAAGGAAAAAGGTAAGCGTTTTACAGTGGTAACTTGTTTTATTGAGCTTTGCTCTATTGTGTATTGCAAGTGTCGCACAGTTTTACAAATTAAAGAGCGTGTGACACCTCTGTGAAGCATCATTTTCTCAGCAGCCTGCACTCACTCTGTATCTCTGTCAGATTTTGCTACATCTTGCAATATTTCAACATCGTTCATTATTGTTATATCTGTGATAGTGATCTTTGACGGGAGACCTTTGATATCACTATTGTAATTGTTTGGGGGCACCATGAACTGCTCCCACCTTAGAGGCAATTTAGTCCATAAATATTGCGTGCATTCTGACTCCCCTGCCGACCATCCTTCCTCATCCTCCTCTTCTCCTTGGGCCTCTCCATTCCCTGTGACACAGCAATATTGAAATTGCACCAGTTTATAACTCTAATGGCCTCTGAGTGTCCATGGGAAGGAAAGAGTCGTGGGTCTTTCCTTTCAAATCCACAGCTAGAAATGATTAAACTTACTGAGGAAGGCGTGTCTCAAGCTGAGAAAGGCTGAAAGGGAGGAATCTTAACACCCAATGGATAGCCAAGTTGTGAACACAAAAGAAAATTCTTGAAGGAAATTAAAAGCACTACTCCAATGAGTACCGAATGGTAAGAAAGAGACACAGCCTTCCAGCTGATATGGAGAAAGTTTTTGTGGTCTGGATACATAATCAATCCAGCCACACATTTCCTTAAGTCAGAACTCAGTCCAGAGCGAGGCCTTTACTCTCTTTAACTCTGAAGACTGACAGAGGAAAAGTGAGCAGCTAGCAGAGATTGGTTCATGAGGCTTAAGAAAAGAAACCACGTCTATCAAAGAGCGGGTGAACCAGGACGTGCTTCTGTAGAAGCTGCAGCCAGTTCTCCAGAAGATCTGGCTGGTCTCATCCATGAAGGTGACTGCTCTAAGCAACAGACTTTCAGTGTCAACTATTTTGGAAGAAAATACCATCTAGGACTTTCATAGCTAGAGAGAAGCCAATTCCCGTCTTAAAAGTTCCAAAAGGCAGGTTGGCTCTTCTGTTAATGGGTGAGCAAGTTGGTGACTCTAGGTGAAACCAGTGCTTGTTTATAGTTCTGAAAATTCTAGGACTCTTAAGAATCATGCTAAATCTACTCTGCTTGTGCTCTGACATAAAACTATAAAGCCTGAATGGTGGCATATCTGTTTACGGCTTGGATTACTGAATGTTATAAGCCCACTGTTAAGACCTACTTCACAGAAAAAAAATACTCCTATCAAATATTACAGTTCTGGCTAAGCGCCTGTGGCTCAAGTGGCTAAAGTGCCAGCCATATACACCTAAGGTGGCGGGTTCGAATCCCCAGCCCGGGCCTGCCAAACAACAATGATGGCTGCAACCAAAAAATGGCCGGGTGTTGTGGCGGGTGCCTGTGGTCCCAGCTACTTGGGAGTCGGAGGCAGGAGACTCACTTGAGCATAGGAGTTGGAGG
>CAUYQV010093687.1:0-10824 GCA_963574575.1 Galagoides demidoff | reverse complement strand
CAAATAGACAAACTTCAGAATGGGAAAAGATATTTGCATATTATGAATCTGGCAAAGGCTTGATAACTAGGATCTATAGAGAATTCAAATTAATCAACAAAAAAAGACCCAAGAATCTCATCTATCACTGGGCAAAAGACATGAACAGAACCTTCTCTGAAGAAGACAGACGAATGGTTAAGAAAAAATGCTCATTGTCCCTAATCATCAGAGAAATGCAAATCAAAACCACCCTGAGATATCACCTAACCTCAGTAAGATTAGCCCACATCACAAAGTCCCAAATGTGTGTGTAAATATGGAGAGAAACGAACACATTTACACTGTTGGTGGAATTGCAAACTAATCCAGTCTTTTTGGAAAGAAGTATGGAGAATCCTCAAAGTACTCAAATTAGATCTCCCATTTGACCCTATAATCCCACTATTAGGTATCTACCCAGAAGAAAATAAATCATGTTATCATAAGGACATCTGCACTAAACTGTTTATTGCAACTCAATTTACAATCGCCAAGATGTGGAAACAACCTAAATGGCCATCAACTCAGGAATGCATTAACAAATTGTGGTATGTGTATACCATGGAATACTATTCACCCATAAAAAAGATAGTGACTTCGCATCTTTTGTATTAATCTGGATGGAGTTGAAACGCGTTCTTCTTAGTAAAGTATCACAAGAATAGAAAAGCAATTATCCAATGTACTCAATACTAATATGAAGCCACTAGATGATCTAATTCATGCCCACATAGGAGAAAAACTCATTTCAATTTAAGCTGGGGGGAGGGGAAATAAGAGTGAATGAGGGGTTGGGTTCTCCCACTGAATGGACATGGTGTGGGGGGTGTTTGGCTCACCTTTTGAGTGAGGGACATAACTACAAAAGGAACTCTACCTAACAAATTCAAATATTTTGATTTGGTTGTTTGTACCCTCACATTAACCTGAAAAAAAAAAACCCTCAGAAAAAAATTATATTATTTAATCCTCATAGCCCTGTGAGTTAGGTGTTTTCATTAGCCTAATTTTACAGATGAGAAAATAGAGGCACAGAGAGGGTGAATCCTCTGGTAGAACTTGGAACCAGACTATTTCAGAGGTTGTCAATAAACCTTATTCCTATTAAATAAAAAAAAAAAAAGAAAGAAAGAAAAAAGGAAATCAAAGGTCACAGAGTGAGGGCATAGCCAAGGCCACCCTGTCTGCATGCCAGCCCAAGACCTCTGCCCCACCCAGTGCCTCTGCCCCTCTTGTTCTCACTGCCTGGCAGCCCCTGCATCCCCACCTCCCCAACACTCCATGAGCCAACCCCTCACATATGATTACAATTACCGTGGGCTTGGACTGAGCCCAGTCACTCTGCAAGCACATCTAGGCCTGGTCACCAGCCAAGTTTCCATCTCAGTAGAAAAATGAAAAAGTTTGAGGGATGCATGATAATACCAAACATACAAGCAGGAAAGACTGGGGTGAGAAGGAGAGAGCCAGCCAGGATCTCCTGGGGCAACATCCCTCCTCCTGGAGCCCCGAAACGCCCTAGAGGCAGAACGCCCCTGGCCGGCAGAACTAGGTTCCGTCGTTGTAAACCCGGCTGATTCCAGGGCTCAAGATGGAACTCAGCTGGCAAGAGTTGGCTGGTGGTCTCCATAACAGCCACCCGCTTCAGCTGGTACCTTCCTGGTGCTAGTTCCCACAACCTTTATTTCAGGATCACCCTCCCCTGCCTCAGATAAGGAAACTGAGGCATGGAGATCAGGGACTGGTTTGAGGTCAGCTGGCCACTCAGGAGTGGAATGGGCTAGAACTCAGGCCTCAGGACAGCCAGCAGGACATTCAGCACCTCTCCTCACACTTGGGAGCCACCTAGAACAGCCTGGGCTCTGCCTGGAACTCTCCTGCTTCTTCCTGCCCACCACTCTGCTTGGTGTCTGATAAACTGTCTGCCCACATCTGCCCCACACTCTGCTGCATGGCCTTGGTGGGGTTCCAAATTCCATCCTGGCTGCCTCTCATGCCCCTCACATTCTCAAGGCTTACAGGCTAATATTTTTTGAAAGCTTCCTCCCTTGAGCTTAAGATTCCTTCTTTTCTCCCAGACATGAAACATTTCTGAATAATACACCTCTTCCAGCTTGCTCAACGCCTAGGAACACCCATTTGCAAAAGCTGTTCTTGGTCCTAGTCCCAAGGAGAGCAGGACATTTGAATATTTGATCAATGACACATGTGCAGCCACACTTTTGGGGGTCTTATAACAGGTTAGATAGATATCAGGAGAGCCACTGCTCTCTGTCTTGGGGGGAAAGGAGTTAACTTCTTGCTGGAACTCTCCAAACACTATGTAATACACTAAAAAATCTTATGGAGGACAGCAGCCATCAATTAAATATCAACTGTCAGGTGGTGAAGAGCTGTGGGCCCCACAGGGAACAATGGACTTTTTGATTGCTAATGTCCCTGAGGGGATATAGTTCCTCAGAAAAGGAGGTCTGTCTGAGATAAATGTGCTTATTTACAAGCTCCTAGACTGGCTGAGGTCGGCCCGGGGCCTGCAGCCAGGCATCTAGCAATGGGGAGAGCTGTGGAACACAGCCTCTTGCCCTCTTGGGGATGTACATACAGGCTTCAACGGGCAGAGCAGCCTCAGTGTGGAGGCTGGCAGCAGGGTTGGAGGTGTGTGTGGCCAAGGCTTTCCCAGAGGCTTTGCCAGCAGCTGGGCGCTTGGGGGAAATGCCTCTGAAACACAGGGGTGTTATCTTCCATCTCCTCCAGAGTCAAAGCCACAGCAGGGCAGACACAAAGCATTATTCCCAAAAGGTCATCTCTCTCTTCTTTCTGCTTTCCCAAAGGCCTAAATGATCACTTTGTGTTTAAGACAATCTGTTTTTTCAAAGGAATATGGAAAGAAAAAGATGCTTTTCCAGATCTAATTATTGACGCCATAAGGCTGGAAGGACACAGAGAAAACATTTGTCTCCCTGGTCTGCCTGAAACAGGTATACACCTCAGCTGTGCGGGGCACTGTCCCAGGGCCTGACCCCACTCTAGTCTATCCACAGCCCCAGTGCTGGAATAAAAGTCCATGTATTCCCTTTAATCCTCATGGAAACTGGAAAGTGACTAGAAGAGCCAGTGGTCTGGGTACTCCTGGAATCTCTTTTTTAGTTTAATTTTTTATTGGTTCTTAATTAAAATCATAACTGTATACATTTATGGGTACAATGTGATAGTTTGAGGGTTGCAAACTAATAGAACCTTTATGGAAAGAAGTATGGAGAATTCTAAAAGTTGGGCTCGGCACCCATAGCTCAGTGGCTAGGGCGCCGGCCACATACACCGGGGCTGGAGGGTTGGAACCTGGCCCACGCCTGCTAAAAACAACTACAACCAAAAAAAATAGCTGGGCATTGTGGCAGGCAACTGTAGTCCCAGCTACTTGGGAGGCTGAGGCAAGAGAATCACTCAAGCCCAAGAGTTTGAGGTTGCTATGAGCTGTGATGCCACAGGGCTCTACAGAGGTCAACACAGTGAGACTCTGTCTAAAAAAAAAAAAAAAAGAACTAAAAGTTGACCTGCCATTTGATTCGGCAATCCCTTTACTAGATATCCTCCCAGAAGAACAAGACGCATTTTACCACAAAGACATTTGCATCAGAATGTTTATTGCTGCTCAATTTATAATTGCCAAGTCATAGAAGCAACCCAAACACCCATCAACCCATGAATGGGTTAACGAATTGTGGTATATGTATACCATGGAATACTATTCAGCCCTAAAAAGATGGAGACTTTACATCTTTTATGTATACCTGGATGGAGTTGGAACACATTCTTCTTGGTAAAGTATCTCAAGAATGTGGGGGAGGGGGTAAGTATCTAATGTACTCGATACTATTGTGAAACCAATATAGAAACACACCCTCATTCAAATGACCCTCTTGGAATCTTAGTTAAAGCAGGTTGGGGGCTCTCCCTCTCAACCTGGGGCACCCAATCCTTAAAACCTGTGCAGTTCTGTGAAAGAGCAAGTCCCAGAGTCTATCCCTCTAGCTAGCAGGAGTGCTGCTGAGCAGCCTGGCTCAGGGGCTGGTCCTCCTAAGCAGAACCTATCGGTTTTCATGCCCTGACCAGGTGAAACAGAGTGGGTGTCCCTCCAGATCCTGTTTAAAACAGGTGCTGGGTGGAGGGCAGTTTGGGGATGGAGAAAGCATCACTCTCTTCTTCACCTGTTGAAATTACAGATCTCCAGTTCCCCAAGGTCAGGGAGAGGTGAGCTAAGGTGGTAGTGGTGGGGTAGGGAACAGACAGGTGTGTCTTGTCCCTGAGGGCCCCTCCAGCTCCAACCAGCATGCATTCTGAAGCCAGGCCCTGGAGAGACCCTGTTCCCCTGCTGCAAGGCTTTCCTCGATCCCACGGCTATTCACAGCCCTGACCGCTCAAGATGACATTTTTTAAACACTGGAGACAGAGATAAGCAGCAGACAGGGAGGGAGACGGCCTGGGAACTGGAGCTGGGCCCAGGGAGGAATGCAGGCTCCTTGCTGAGAGCAGGCCGCAGCGTCCAGACCCGGCAGGAGACAGACACACATGCAGGGAGACCTTTCACCCTTGCTTGGATGTGACAGCTAGAGCCTGAGCCTTGGTTCAGCCAGTTGTTCACGGGTGAGAACACGTGCCTCCCTGAGCAGCCCCAGTGCAGGCATGACCCCTCTGCCCCTGAGAATTCCTGAACACCTGGGTTTCATGACGCACCATTCACCACTGTGCCCCAGTGCCCAGATGCGGTCTGGCACATGGCTTGGTGGTGCTCAGTAAAGAGAATGACTCGTTGTATTCCTCCTCCTGGAGCGAGCTGGTATTTTAGCCAGGACCAGTTCTGCAGGGATGGCATTTCAGAGGCAGAAAAAAATGACCAGGTGTCCCTCAAAGCAACACCGAGGGGCTGAGTTGATACGAGACAGCTTGCATGGGGGAATTTGGATGCACTGAGCTCTTAAACCTGTCCAGGGTGTTATTGGCAAAGTCATCCAACAGTAACAACAATAGGAGTGGTGGCTACCATTATGCAGAGGGGGAAAGGCTCCCCCCACAGGGGCTCCAGACAGTGGTTTCAAGGTCACTCGTGGGCTTTCTTTGATCTCAGATGAATAACCAAACCAGCCCGCCTCCCTATATCGCAGAGCCCCATGAAGAGGGGGAACTATTTGGGAGTCGCAGGTCAGACCTTTACCTTTACCTCCCTAAGGCAATCAAATAGCTTCCACTAGGACCTTATACTTTCAGGGAGACCTTCATACCTTACACACTCCCCAGATGATCTTTGGTTCCCATTTCAGCCTTCACAAGTGGTAAAATACAGCATCCAGCTGCCACCCAGCCCAGCCGCACCGCTATCATGTGGCAGAAACCTTGAAAGGAATCCCAGCTCCGGCCAAGGAAAACATGAGTCAGGTCTGGCTAAGCCAGGTGGCTTCTGTCTCTCCACCTTCCATCCCCACAACCCCAGCTCTGGAGCCAATCAGCTGTCTGGGTAGCCCCAAATCTCCACTCCCACTTGGCCTGTAGCCAGCAAGGGCATGCCAGAGGGATTCTAGGACCTTGGCCTAGTGTAGGCTGCTGCCTTTGAAAGCGAGGGGGATATGGGGCTCTAGCCTGAGCCCACCTCAAGAGGGATAGGAGCATTCACCACAGCTGTCCTGCTTCCCGCCTGCCCTGGCCTTCCCCAGGCAGGGATCCCTTTGGGGTACTACTGTTGTCCTCAGAAGAAGTGCCCACCCTGCTGGAAGCAGCCCAGAATTTCTACCCAACCTGTAGAGGAAGACGCAGCCTGACTCCTCTGCCATCCCATGCAGGTCCTCCATTCTCCTAAAGGAGTTGAAACATGGGTTTGCAGAAGCCACAAGGGATGCCTGACTTAGCAGAAAAGCCTCCCCACCCCCCACGACTTCTGGTTCAAAAGCTTCTCCACTCTCTCTCCTCCAGAGGAAGAGCCCCAGGGTCTCACATGCAGGGCCCCCAGGGATTCTTGTTTCTGTCCACTCTAGAGAAGCATAGTCCAACAGAAACACACTGTAAGCTGCAAATGAGTCATCTATGCAATTCAATGTTTTCTGATCGCCACAATTTGTAAAATGTAAAGGGAAAACTGTGAGATTAGTTTTAGCAATATATTTTATTTAATGTACTATATTTAGGTGAATCCCCGTGAATATTATCATTTCAACCTTTAATTCATATAAAAATTATTGAGATATTTTACATTTTCTTTTTCATACCAAGTATATTAGCTTCCTAGAGCTGCTGTAACAAATTACCACAAATTGAGTGGCTTAAAGTTTAACAGAAATGTATTGTCCCACAGTTCTGGAGGCCAGAAGTCAGAAACCAAGTATCTGGGGAGCCATGTGAAAGCCCTCTGAAGGCTCTAGATAAAAATCCCTCCATGCTTCTTCCTAGCTTCTGGTGGTTGCTGGCAGTCCTTGGCTGGTAGCCACATCACTCCAGTCTCTGCCTCTGCATGGCATGGCCTTCTTCCTTGTGTGTGTCTCTGCATCTTCACATGGCTGTTTTATGCGGATTTATAACCCACCCTAATCCAGTAAAATCTCAGTTAATTCATTTGCAAAGACACTATTGCCAAATAAAGTCATATTCTGAGGTTCCAAGTGGACATGAATTTTAGAGAGACACTATTCAACCTTGTGCAGTGACTACTTACCCAACTGGTTTTTGGCTCCCAAGATTCTGTTGTATTATCTGTTCTTTTGTTGTCTTTATCTCTTTATTTTCTTTTTGGTGGGCCATGGAGTGGGATCATAGGTTAAAAAAAAAAAAAGTGAGATTACTTTGAATAATACAGTTTATTTAACACAATATATCCAAAAACATTATCATTTCTACATATAATCAGCATAGAAAATTATTGATTATACATTTTACATCTTTTTCATACTTTCTTCAAAATTTCGTATATCTGTGACCCTTACAGCACATTCTAGTTCAGATTAGCCACGTTCGACGCTCTCAACAGCTACTTCATCCGAGAGGAAAGCTCAGGAAGTGGGGGAAAAAGAAATGAGGCCTCTGGAGATGCTGGGGACGCCCTGGGAGGCCAGTGGGTCTCGGCGGGTGGTATTTATCTGATGTCTTCCCACCTCCAGAGTTTCTCCTGGTTATTTCTCATCTGTGAGGGACGGTTGTCTCTTGGTGGTGAAGTGAGGGATTCACGAGACAAGCTCACAGGACTATCACACCAGAAGGCGGATTTGTCTGTGCACAAAGAAGTGATGAACAGCTGGCTGCTGTCTCCCCTTTAGGTGCAGTCCCTCCCTGCCCTATAGGCACAGTTCTCAGGGGACAGTCCTGGGTGCCTAGACTCAGAATTGGAAATTTCCTTACTGAGTGCAAAAGATGGAAAATCTCCGGCACAAACAGTGTGAGGCACGCACCTCCCCCACCGAGACATGCCCATTGCTGGGGGTGTGGGTGAGGACGGCCAGGCTCCCTGTCCCCAGGAGGTATGAGACAGGAGTAGCCATGTGCCTGGGGACTGGCTCTTTTATCCCCCTCCCTTGCAGACCTGGTTCCTTCAGATCAACATCTCTTCCCTTTAGATATGTGACTCTTGCTGGCCTGGGATCCATTCTGCTCCTTTTAAGGATGACTGCCTCTGTGTGCTTTGATTTCTACATATCAGTTGTCTGGTCAAACTCTCAAAGAACAACCTCACTCTGGGGAGTAGGTTTCCTCATTTTGCTCCCTTGAAATGCCTGCAATTGTTTATTCTCCTACTCCTGCTGTACATCCTCGTGTTTTTCTGAGAGGGCCTGAAATAACTAGAACTCAGAGGTGGAAGCTGGGCCCCAGACATATCCTAGTCACCTCTCCCGCTTTGGGGCCTGCACATAGATGGCCACAGCCGTGGTCCAGACATGCACAACAGGGAGTGGAGCATCCCTGCCCTAGGACCTGCCTGATCCCCGGCCCTATGACAACAGTCCTGAGCCAGGGCAGCAGATGACAGAGCCATCATATGTGCAGTCCAGAGCAGAATAGTACTGGACAGAAAATGAAGCAGAGAGAAAAGGAGAATGAGTCCACGGGATGAAGAATCTCTGGTGGTAATTCAGGGTACTACCAGTCCCTGAAAGTGTAAGTGGCATGAATCAATTTCTCTTTCTCCCTATCTCTCTCTCTCCCTTTCATCTTGAGAGTCTTTCAAGTTTTTTCTACAATGCACAGACCTCATAAAAAAGTGACTCAGCCTTACATAAGAGTTGGGAATTTGAGGGGGACCAGCAACATGATGACTCACTGCCTTGAAATTTCCAGTGCATTACACATGTTCTCTTAGATGATTTTTAAAAATTTATCTTAATGGTTGTCAAAAAAATTGGTTTGAGAGGCAGATTGGGGTGAGGAGCCTGCGTCAGGGAAGGAAAGAATAGTCATGATGAACAGGAAGCTAAGGACAGTGCCCTCTTAGGTCAGGCCTCAGAATATTCTGGTGAAAATCCAGAACTCTCCTCCAGGATCTCAAGGCATTTTAAGAAACTTAGTAAAACAACTACCTCATATAGCAAGAAGCCACTGCTGGGGCCTCCAGGAAGTACCTTGATGTGGAGGAGTTGTGACCAACTTTAGTGTCACCTCTGACCAAAAGCTGCAGGAGGCTGCAGGGCAGTGGTTCCCAGCTCTGGCCCCATGCTAGGGTCCCCTAGGAGTTTTATCAAACTCCAAGTGCTCAGGCTGAACCCAAGACCAATAAATCAGGACCTCTGGAGACAGGGACTCCAGAGGTGACTCCAGCATAGCTAGTGATGGAACCTGCTGGGTGGAAAGGGCTAGGCTTCCAGGTGTTGCTGCCACCCTGATTTTCAAAGGGTCATTAACTATTCAAATATCTGATACAATTGGTTGTCATTCTCCAGGGAGCTCAAGATTTTTATTTTCTATTCTGTTGCAGAAAGACCAAAGGAAAGTAATTCCCTGCAGGGAAGACCAGCAGCTGCACAGAGCTGAAGAGTGAGGGGGTGGGGGTGGGGGTGGTACTGGTGGGGCAGGCTTTGGGAGCCAGTAGGTCTGTCAGAGGAGGGACCCTTGGACTTGCCTACAATCAGGCCAGTGTCCCTCACACCAATACACCTCTCCCATCCCATCTCAGCCCTGAGGTCCAAGACCTCCAGCCAGGCTTCTGCCAGTAATTCTCTGTCAGGGCAGTCCAGCCTATGCCCCCACGGCTCCCTCAGACACAGAATAAAGTCATGGCGTCATGACTTGAGGTTATGCCCAACCTTCCCCCAAGGTGCCTCTCCTTCTCCCACCAGGCCTCCACCACCTGTTCGCTCCTACGTCCAGACTTCAGTTCATACCTAGACATCCTCTGGCTCACAAGATGTTCAAGGTCTTCAGCCAGTGCAAATCTCCCTGGCAGGAGAAGCCTCTTGTCAGCCCACAGCTCTACTGACCTTGCTGGTGGAGGTGCAGAGAGCAGGTCCTGGGCCCCAAGCACAGGAGAGGAGGAGACAGGAGGCACTCTGTATACAGCTCGGCCAGCAGCCTCAGCCCTGACCCCTGGAGCCTTGGCCTGTGGGGCTGCTTGGCACTGGCACCAATCTGTCCTTTTGCTCCCTCCCCTAAGTGCATCCTGCCCTCCTCACGTCTGTGTCAGCTCCCTGCCAGGAGCTACAGAAAGGGACTAGATAACTCTGGGTCCGTGTCTGTCCACACTGTCTCATACTGACTTTATGACTGAAGATTCAGGAGTCCATCACCTCTCTGAGGCTCCATTTCTCCATCCATGAAATGGAATAATAAAAGCACTAACTCAATTGATTTATTGTGAGAATTAAATGAAATAAAGCAGGTAAAGTTTAATCCTCTCACAGAAGATTAAAAAGCATAAGCTCTCTCAATAAGTGTTGTCATGATCATGGTGTCTGAGGGTGTGTTTGGAAGCTCCACTTTGAACTATAAAGGTCATGAGGGCAAGGACTTAACCTACCAGTGCGCTGGGTGCCTGGCCTGTGCTGCCACCTAGGAAGGTCTCAGTGGATATAGTTGAATAAATGAATGAGGTATAAGCTACTATTATTGTCATTAGGATTTCTGGGGACTAGCATGATTCTCATAGGGTTCTTTTGATGATACCACTGGGCCCTCGGTTATTGCATCCCCTCCTTGACCCTCTCCAAAAACCACACGGTCCTGACTTCTGCAAGGTCCTGGCACATAGTGTGCTTCTTCTCCTCTCCTCAGATTTCTTTGCAACCCTTCTATCTAGGGGCCACCACTGTCCTCTGTCTCTTGCTCATGCCATGAACCAGAGACAGCTGCACATTCCCGGGCCTCCCTGCACCCAAATGGGCAGCTTCATAGGGAATCCCACACTCATGTAGTCAGACCTGTGGGCGAGGAGTTCCGCTAGGTGCTCAAAAGTCTGTCCTGGAGCACCACTGCCAGGCAGAGTTCCAAGGGCTTAGTACCCCCTGCAGTAGGAACTTAGGGCCAGCTCTGTGTTCCCCTCTGCTCAGTCTCCCCTGGAAATGCACCAAGTGGGGGCCCAGACCATCCACACAACCCCCCTTCTTGACCCTTCTCTTCCTTCCTCACACCTCACCCATTCCCCCCTCACTTTTTTTTTTTTTTTTGAGATGGAGCCTCAATTCCCCCCTCACTTCTTTTTTTTTTTTTTTTTTTGAGATGGAGCCTCAAGCTATCCCCCTGGGTAGAGTGCCATGGCATCACAGCTCATAGCAACCTCCAACTCCTGGGCTCAAGCGAGTTTCCTGCCTCCGCCTCCCAAGTAGCTGGGACCACAGG
>CAUYQV010093684.1:0-27428 GCA_963574575.1 Galagoides demidoff | reverse complement strand
TATTTTAGGTTACCAAAAATAAAATGTTTTGTTTATAATTTTTGAGGGCTACTTCCTGAAGTAAAGTCCAGGGTGCCGTCCAGGCTTCCTCTTGCGTGTCTCCCAGTAGAAGATGGTTTCTCTCCTTCCACCTTTCTCATTCCTTCTGTTGTAAACTGCACAATCCTTTGTTGATTGTCTTTTTTTGCGTTATAAAGTGCATCTCCCCGTTGTCAGAAGATGATGGTCTTCCACTCTTTCTTGAATTTACATTCCTAATATTGTTCACAAGCTGAGCGATGAGATTTCTCCAGTAAGATAGGTGTGTCTGTGCTTTTTCTCCACTCTCCTTCTTATCTAATCAGTAAAGGATATAACTATTCACAACTGTAGTTTCCCTCAGCCAGAATAATAATTTTTTCCACCATCTGTAGGACTTCCTTATAAATCTGTAACACCCACAGAACTGATCAGCTCTGTCCACTCTTCTCATAAACTTTGAGTATTCTGATATAACTGTCAGTTTTTCAAACTTAACAGGCTGTGTCTTCCTATAACCAGTGATCAACTGTTTTGAGGGCCAAAGAATGTACTCAGCATTGTCACTAACCTCTTGCCATTGAATGAGAGCCCCTTCATTTTTATATCACATTGATAGGCACATAATTCACATTCCTAAAGTTTCTTCTTTGTTAGATCACTTACAAAATCCTTCCTAGAAGCCATAACTGTTCCTAGTAAATGTATTTTCATTTTATGCAATTCCCAAGCAAGTGGCGGGCTCATGTAGAACCAGTCAGTGTAGGTGTGATGACCTAAATCGCTTACTCATATGTGCTTGTAAAACTTGCACCAAATGACTTTGAGATCTGAATGGCAAATCAGGAGTAATAAAACATTCCTTTGTGGTCTTTCCGTGATAGGGAATGTGAGAAAACACATAACCATTTTCTGAATCGTATAGGCAAAAAATTGTAGGCCCCACTGTGGCAACCTGTATAGCCTTTGGCTAGGAGGAGTGAGAGTTATAAGAAATACCTGTGTAGCTCAATAATGGAATACGTTGGTGAAAAGGGCATGGAGAAGGACTTAGCTCTCCTAACAAGCATGAGAGATTGCAAGATGAGAGCATTGGTGAATTGGCAGTTTTTACACCTGTGGTGTTGAGAGGCAGGAAATCAGCCTTATATTAGCCTGGAGGAGAAGGCAGTCGGGAGCATGCACGTTCTATCACGGACCCACTTACTCTGACTCTGTCTCCTCTCCTGCCTGCAGAATGGCATCTCTCTGCTGAAGATTACCAAGCAATAACAAAGACTAACATCTATCTATTCTAAGAAAACTGCTTTACTCAAAGACTTTCTCTCTCTCCTATCAGCTAAAGCAGATAGTCCTCAGGCACCTGAGAGAAATTGTTCCTGAGCAAGGTAGCTTAGTGGTCTGCATCTGGGACCTAGTTAAGCCAGGCCTGAGACCTGGCCAATCCTGGGCTGTAACAGCCCACTTTGTACGCTTCTTCAGACTGTAGCACTAGAATTGAATTCTTCCTTTGAAACCTACTGTGCTCTCAACAACAGCCACATTTCTTCCTAGGACATAAAGTTCTTTGCATTTATTGTCAGTAGGCTCACTAACAGTCTTCACCTCACTCCCTTGGGTGTGCACAGTCCCTTGAGCTTTGACAAGAGGAACTAAATGCAGCATCCAAAATATTTGGAAATAACAGAGATGAAAGAAAACACCCTTGAAGACTGGTTCTAAGTCTAGTCAATCTTGGGTAAAATAGTCAACTAGTTGCACGTTCAAGTCCAGAGCCATGTTCAAAATTACACCAAAGAGTGCCCTCGTTTCTTCTGACAAAACATCCTTCCTCAAGTGCCACCCTGAGTATTTGGTTAGTGAATCCACCCTCTGTATTTTTTCCAATGTATACATATTTGTCACAGTCGAGATTTCACCAGTAAGATCATCTAAGAAAAAGATCTAGAAGTATTCAAGTTCAGTTTTTGGCCAAATACTTTGAGGAAGAGTGAATCCCTGTTTTGTGGCAGAGTATGGGGACTTTATAATGTCATCATCACCATCACGATAAAACTTTCAGCTACTTGTTAGAAATTCCATATTATCATCACTTTCTTTATCACCAGCTTCATATTCACTGGAACTAATATCACTGCATACAGGAAGAGTTTCTTCATGCTCACTTTCATCACTAAACTCTCCTCAATCTCACTGTGCTCAAAAATCCATGTTGCAATGTCATCCTCACATACATGCCTTCTCCCCATCATTTTCCCACAAGCACAGCCATGTGAACCCAATACATGATCACCCGTTGACATCAAAACGCATGGCCTGCCAACAAGAAGAGAGAGCACTACCTGTGCTACCTGTTGGCTAGACTCCATACCACACAAGGGAATGCATCACATGGGCTCCGACATCAGAGCCAGTGAATGAATGCAACAGAAAGAACCACATTGGACACAGGAAAATCACAGATCAATTGAGATCTGACCTAGGATTGGAGAAGGTTAAAGGAATTACTCAGAAGGGCACAGCATGAACATCAACCTGAGACTTCTGACTCTAATCCCAGTACTCCTCCCCACAGAACGCACATCTCGTTCTGCTTTTCTGTTATCCTCCACTGCCTTTTCCCCACCTACATCTATACACGTTGGATCTATAACAAATAAGATAATGTGGAATAACCTCAGTATATGGAAAGGCTTGATTCATGGAGGTGCTAGCAAAAAACAAAACAAACAAAAGCAAAAACAAATGTTTTGAGGCAAGCACAAACTAGGAAACTGCATAGGTGCTAGCAATGTCGTTTCCATTAAAATGCCAAATTCATTCATTCTATTCAACTCTCTGCTAAAGAACAGTGAATTTTACTCTTTAATGAGAAGCCAAACTACATGTGTTCTATGCTTAAATAATTATTCCAGAAGTCACAAATGCCCATGAAATCACAATGAGCTCTTTCATGAACTTGAAACCTAAACTTGGTCCTTTTCATCCATTTAAATGTTTTTATATAAGACTTGTCTGCCTAAAACACATTTCACTCTCTCTGGCTTGATCTTACTTTGTAATACTAACTCTGTTTTCTACCACTGAAAATTATTTCTTGCCTAGCTATCACAAACAAAAGGCAAAAAACTAAACATTGATTCTAATACTTAACTGCCTATTACATGTTGGAATATAACAATGTTTGTTTTATATATAAAAAGGAAAGAAGAAACGGGAAAAATCAGCAAATAACAAACTTTGTAGGATTATAACAATGTCAACATATCACCAGCGAAGCAAAAAAACTTTTTGTTTTCCCTTTACATTTTCAATTTTGAAACCATGTAATCCTTAATTATTTTTTCTATAATTGTGTAGAATAAAACTGACATTTTGTTTAAAGTTTATGTTCACTTTACCACCCTGAAAATTATCTTGAATTTCAAAAATGACCTAAGAATTTGGCCATATATGCTTAGTTTCCAACATATACATACAACTAAAATTTTAACCCATTCAATAACAAATATAATAAATGGCAGAACTATATGGCCTTTTTAGCTTTAAAATATTAAATGTACTCAAATGAGGCTCAGCACCTGTGGCTCAAGCGGCTAAGGTGCCAGCCACATACACCTGAGCTGGTGGGTTCGAATCCAGCCACAACCTGCCAAACAACAATGATGGCTGCAACCAAAAAATAGCCAGGTGTTGTGGTGGGTGCCTGTAATCCCAGCTACTAGAGAGGCAGAGGCAGGAGAATCGCTTGAGCCCAGGAGTTGGAGGTTGCTGTGAGCTGTGAAGTCAGCGCACTCTACCCAGGGTGACAGCTTTGAGGCTCTGTCTCAAAAAAAAAAAAAAAAAAATTAAAATAAAAAATAAATGTACTAAATGGAAAGACATGCTAAGAAATGTGACTGAACTAAAACAGAAATACCCTAATTATTATAAAAATATTAAATGTTTTGAAAAATCACCTGTCTCATAAAGATTTGCTCAGCTACAAAATCCAGGGTATCTTCTCTAGGTTTAAGTAGTTTTTAATGAGAAAAACTATTAACATTATCTTCAAAAAACATTTCATCTTTTGAGAAAAGGTAAAAAGATCACAGTAACATGTACATAAATAAGAAGAGAATGAATACTGTGCTTTTAAATCATAGCTAACAAAAACATTTATCATTATCTGCAGGAGAGGAGAACAACTAGAAAATTGAAAGTTATTCTTCTGTATGTGCTCCATTCTGAAAGTGAATTGCTTATTAAGAGGTTATGCCTTGATTATTGGCCATTATGGTGAGCAATAAATAGAGCTATTCATAGGTTTTAAAAATATTAGAACCTCACATCTTAAGAGTACATAGGAAGAGCCAAAGTTCAACCAGAACTTTAATACACTAAACTCACAATTAAGGAATAGGATTTCTTTAAGTAAAATTAGATTATGGAATTCCATTATAAACAAATGAATAATTTATTCATTTACTAATTGGTCCTTCCTTCCTGTTTTTGGTATAAAAGCATTTGGCCTTTAGGCATAGTTTACAAATTCATCAAACAAGATCTGAATTATCACTATGAGAATCTAGAGAGGTTGGCCCCAGCCCTGGCAATCTCACATGATGAAACTAAAAACAGGATTTATAAATGAGGCTGAAATATTTGAAAGTATAAAACATACAATGATCACATGTCTATAATAAATACAGTGGCATAAATATGAAATAAAGTAGAAAGTGTTGACATAATTGGTCATGAAGCCCAACACTTAAAGTTTTTAGTGTAACCCAAAGAAGTCAGTATTGGAAGTATATTGACCAAAAATGACAACTTCAGAATAATAGTAAAATTTTAAATTAGCTGTACTTTTCAAAATAACATCATGAATTTTATAAAAATGACTAATAACTGTCATGCCTGGATAAAAAAGAAGAAATGGTAACAGTTCACTTCAGCTTTCCTTTATGATTCGTTTTGGCTAGAGTTATCAAAACATGCTAACAGGGTAGAAATCACATATTTAAAAACAGGCTAATTATTTTCACCTCTTTTTTTTTTTTTCCTTTGAGACAGAGCCTCGAGGTATTGCCCTGGGTAGAGTGCTGTGGCATCACAGCTCACAGTAACCTCCAACTCCTGGGATCAAGAGATTCTCCTGCCTCCACCTCCCAAGTAGCTGGGACTATAGGCACTTGCCACAACACCTGGCTATTTTTTGGTTTCAGCCATCATTGTTTGGTGGGCCCGGGCTGGATTCGAACCCACCAGCTCAAGTGTATGTGGCTGGTGCCTTAGCCACTTGAGCCATAGGCACGGAAACATTTTCACCTCTTAAAACTAAAAAAAAAAAAAAATTTAACAGCTATAATGTCATTCCTATAATTATGCCCAAGACTTATTACTTTTGTATGAATGATGAATCATACCACAATTATCATCAAACAATACAGTAATTAAAGGTGCAGCCCCAGAAGCCACACTGGCTAGGCTGGAGTGCCCGTTCCAAGGCTTTCTGGCTGTGTGACCTTGAACAGGGCCAGTTACTTTTCTGTGCTACATATAAAATTGGTATAATGATATACGCACTTCTTAGTGTTGTACTTGGGAGAATTGAGAGAACTATTCCTGATATATAAGTTCAAAAAAAGATGACTGTTACCATTGTTAGTACCACTATTAATCCTTCTGCTACCACCATGAGAAATCTATTCAGTTGCAAGTATTCCTGAGAGTGGAACAGCAACATCTTTCTATTTAGCCCACTAATTGAAACATTTCTTTATAAAGTGAAAATATCAATAATTACTCTTCTTTTGGACCATTTCTAAGCAAGAAATCCAATCAATAATTTGCAATCTTCTAACCCCTTGATAAAGGATTGGCTGTTCAGAGAGTTAAGAACTAAAGAGCAAAGGAACTGCCATAGCCGTGGATATCAGGGTGGTTGGTGGGAGGAGGCAGCGGCCTGGGTAGGATCTTACCTAATGTGCACAATTGGGGGGTTTTCAGCATGCCCCCCATGGGTGAAGGGCTCTCCTACAACTTGAACTTTACCTTGGAAATGAGAACAATGTACACTAAAAATTTGTTCCCTCATATTAATTTGAAATTAGGAAAAAGAAAGTGTAATTTTGAATTGTATCTTTATTTCCCATTATTTAAAGTTTTAAAATTCCAAGTCAAGAAACCTTTCATATTTATGTAGGCGTTCACTGAGGTGCAGCTCATATGTTGGGGTCAACAATACTCAATCTGTCCGACTCCGGAGGTCAGTGGATTGGACAAGGAGAAAGGAGACCAGTGTACTTCTCATACTCACCCCTCCCATCAGTCCCAGAATCCTCGTTTAGAGTAACAGGCTATGAAAACATTTCTAGTTCAATTGCAAATCTTATTATCTGAGATAACTTTCAAATTCCTTATCTTGCAATTAATGCCCAGCCTGCCCTTTCAGCTTCATTTCCTGTTACATTGTTTTCCACTTTCTACTCTCTATTTCCTAAACAGCGTTTTTTGTTTGTTTGTTTTGTTTTGTTTTGAGACAGAGCCTCACTTTGTCACCTTTGGTAGAATGCTGTGGCATCACAGCTCACAGCAACCTCAAACTCTTGGGTTTATGTGATTCTCTTGCCTCAGCCTCCCTAATAGCTGGGACTACAGACGCCCACCACAACGCCCGACTATTTTTAGAGACAAGGTCTCTCTTTGGCTCAGGCTGGTTTTGAACCTGTGAGCTCAGGCAATCTACCCACCTCGCCGCCCAGAGTTGTAGGATGATAAGTGTGAGCCACCACACCCCAGCCTTCCTAAATTACTTTGATGCTGCTCCACTTTCTTATTTCTGTGTTGTTTCTCCCATATTTTTCTCTTCACTTAACATGTCCTGCTTTCCCCAGCTCTGACTATAAGAGGCTCCTCTACCCTTTGAGACCTCAGCCAAACCCATGAGTTCCACGATGTCTGCCCTAACCTCATCCTCCCCTTGCCCTTGCAATGTGAAATATTTCCTCCAATTACCAAGATACCCCCCCACCAAAATTCCCAAGGAATTTATTTCCTACCTTTTGACACACATGTGACTCATGATCTAGCTTGGTTATTTACTAGATCCTGCTCATCAAATCCAATAAGTATGATATTATAAATACAGCAAGTCAGCATGGTATCCTGAGAAATGGCAAAATAAACAAAATCCTTGGAGATTAGTTTGTGACAGAAAACCTAGAAAGCTATATGCCTGAAATTAGGAAGTGTAAGTGCTCTATGTATGGTCTGAATGTTTATGTCCCCCCAACTAATTTCATATGTTGAAATCCTAACCCTCAAGGTGATGGTATAAGGAGGTGAGACCATTTGGGGGTGATGATTAAGTCATGAGGACACAGCCCTCATGGGCTCAGTCCTTTATAAAAGACGCTCAAAGGAATTCTTCCACCACTTTCACTATGTGAGGATGTAGCAAAAGTTTATTAACAGGAAACAATCCCTCTCCAGGCACTGAATCTGCTAGCACCTTGATCTTGGACTTACCAGCCTCCAGAACTATGTGAAATACGTTTCTGTTGTTTATAAGTTATTCAGTGTACAGCATTTTTTTATAACAGCCTGAATGGATTAAGATGATAGGAGTACTGCTATCTCTGCCAGAAGAAATCAAAATACAGCTTGTAGTCTTTACTCTTAGGTATAGATAATAAAACATTTGCTAAGTTAGCAGTTTCTTATCAGTTACCTGCTACTATACCAATTTGCTCCAATAAAAAGAACACATCTAGAACAGCAACTGAAATGCAAATCACTAGTGGTTATGTTTATGATAATCTACTATCATTCTCCAAAACCAGTTTGACATCTCTGTCACATAGGCCAGTTAATAAGGTGCATCCTTCATGACTTTGGTGGAAGCACAATGCACGCAATCTTACTTAGGACATTATATTTATTTTTGTTTCCTGTTTGGGTAGAGAGAGGAAGTTCTAGTGGCCTATTTTTTGGCACTCACCATATGATAATATTCTTCATGCCATTTTTCAGGGAATAAATATAGTTATGTTGCCAGCATTTAGCAACTGATAGAGGTTTAATATTAGGAGTTGATTTCTGGCATAGCCAGAACACAGAAGCAATACCAGGAATGGTGGTTTGATTCACTCTTATTTCATTGAGAGATGTACTCTGGTATTAATAGCCTAGACCATCTCCCTTTCCATATAACTTTCAAAAGCTATTCCTTAAACACATTACAACATAATATTATTTATCTCTTAATTAGTGGAAAAGTTGTGTGAATGTATCAGTCCTTATTTATCCTGTGCATAATTTTTTGGTTTTGTTTTGTCTGTTTGTTTATTATTTTGATAGGAAATTTGAACAAGTTTATTATTATAGAAAAATACATAAAAGTGCCAAAGATTACAAACCTATATAGATATAAATTGTTTTAGGAAAATTTTACCATAATTTTAAGGAAGAAATCATTCTAATGACATTTAAATTATTTAAATATCATGGTACAATAAATGAAGGAAATTTTCCAAATTACATTTGTAAAGCAGATATGCACTGTTTCAAAAGTCTGCCATAGATGGAATAATAGGAGAAAAACTACAGACCAAACTCAGCAAATGTCTTAGAGTAAAGCAAATGCCTTCCAGTGTACTGGCTTTGCTGGGTGCTTTAGGAAACATAGTGATTGACAATCACAGGGCCTGTTCTCAGGAAGCCTAAATTTAGGGGATCAAATTTGAAAAATGACTTTGCTACATAGCAAAGTATGGTAGGGTGACCCATGTGTTACTGTGGAGGCTCAAAATATAAGCACATCTTGGAAGAGCTACTCTTTGAGTTGGGCAGTAAAGAATCATGGTCAAAATCCTTAGTTCTGGTCTTGTTCTACCCAAGTCCAAGTCCCCTCTCTGGGACTCAATTATCATGCATTAATTGCTTGTCCTGCATAAATGCTCATCTTTAACACCGGGTGCCCTGAAGAACACAGAGTCACACTAGGTTACTCTTACAGAGACTGAGTGCCTTTCTTACATAAATGTAATAGATTGCAAACATGGCCACAACTCATTACAGCTCCTCTCTTCAAGGGGCAGAGGCCATTATCATTTTGTTTGAAGTTAGGCTGGTTATTTGGATTGGTTTTACTTTTCTCAGAACGTACAAAGAGCATAGCAAAACAACACATATAGTAATGATGATGATGAAGTAATATTTTTGATTGGGGTATTAAGAAATAGGTACTCTGTTAAATATTTCATATATGTGAGATCTGACATTAAGTCAAGAACTTGCCACTGTGTTCTTTCATTGGCAGCTCTGTACAAACAACTCAGTAAAGTTTCAGAACTTCAATATATTAATGTCTCACAGCTGTGTTTGTGTCAATATGAGATGGTATCTTGCTGAATGGTGGCCATCGTTGTTATTTCATGTTTTATTGTGCTGTCATGTGACTGTGAGAGCTTAATTTCTTATTAAATTTGGCAAGAGTAGAAGTAAAATTGGGGCTATGTTAATTGTGAAGAAAATGGCAGTGAACAAATGTTTTTCTAAGGGGAGAGAACATGTTACTGATGATGAAGAGAGGTCAGGGGGGCCAGTAATGACAAAATTGACAAGCACATTGCAGCAATTCATCTAATTGTGGGTCAAAATCATCAGCTGACTATGAGAAGCATTGTAGACAAAAAACATCAATAGAAACACAGGAAAATCTTCAGTGAAAATCGTGGCATAAGAAAAGTGTGTGCAAAAATGGTACCGATGGAGCTAAGCAATGAACAAAAGCAAAGGAGAGTTGAAGTTGGCCAAGACCCTTTGGAGAGGCAAGATGATGGTTTGGGCCATGTTAACACTGCTGATAAAACAAGGGTGTACCATTAGCACCCTGAAATGAAGTGCCAAAGTGTGCAATGGAAATCAGCCAATTCTCCATGGCCAAAAAAGTTCTATCAGTTCAAATAAAGAGTCAAAATGATCTTGTTAACCTTTTTTTGATATAAGAGGGAAAAGCTTATTATGAATCTGCAACAACTGGACAAACAATTAACTGAGTTTATTGTTTGGAAGTGCTGAAAAAGCTTAGTGAAAAAGTTAAATGAAAACAACCTAAACTTTTCACCAACTCATGGCTCTTACATCACAACAATGTACCACAGCTCTGTGAGACAGTTTTTAGCTAGGAGCAAACAACTATGTTGAAACGCTCTCTCTACTCCCCTAATCTGGCCTCCAGTGATTTTTTTTTTCTTTACCTGAAGATAAAATATTGAAAGGAAGATATTTTGATGATATTCAGGACGTCAAGTGTAATACAATAACAGCTCTGATGGCCATTCCAGAAAAAGTTCCAAAATTTCTTTGAAAGGTGGACTAGGCACTGGTGTCAGTGCATGGGTTCCCAAGTGGAGTACTTTAAAGGGACCATAGTGATAATTAGCAATGAGCTGCATAGCACTTTCTCTGGGATGAATTCACAAACTTAACTGTCAGATCTTGTAGTATATTATTATCTTATATATTTTGAGGGATAATGCTACTACTAATAATACCTACCGCTGATACAGTGTTTCCAGGTGCATGTACTATTACATATATTAACTTAGTCAATTCTAATAATAAATATTTGAGGTACATATACACTATTATTATCATTAGTTTACAAATTAAAAGTAATACATAATAGTACCTGAGAGAAAGTTCAAGCAACTTGCCCAAAGTCACTTGACTACTACTAATTGGCTAAACTAGGACTTAAACTGATTCAGTCTGGATAGAGGGACAATACTGAAAACCAATACATTATATTGCCTCTGAATCCTACATCTAGTTTCCAAAAATATATTTCTGCTCTATTTACATAACCCTTGATTTATTTGCCATGAAATTCCCTACATGGTAGTTGTGCTCTCTCTGTTTTCACTGATAAGTTCTTTGAGAACATGATACAGAATGTTTAACTTTCTATCATTGCAATTAACACAATACTATTGTCATATTAAAGGTACTCAATAACTGTGGTTTTTTAATTTATTAGTCAGTTGTCCTCCTTCTCTTTGAAAATGAAATGCCACAGAGTGGTAGTTGGTGCTGGAATGGGTGTTCTTGACAGAAAGGATCATATCATGGAGCAGCCATCTCTGAAAGTTCGGAATTGCTAAAGAGACTAGCAAATTTCAATTTACCAACTGTAAAATTCCAAAGAGTTTTACAGATGAATAGATTAAACAATGTTACAGTGTCAGTATTTAAACCAGAAAACAATTACATTATTTTTGTCATTATAGCCAAATTAGATTATTTTGGGATTCAATTTAGTATTTGAACATTAATAATAATTTATTTTTTTAAATTTCAGATTAATATGAGGGTACTAACAATTAGGTTACCATATTTGAGTTAGTTAGCTAAGGTCCCTGTTGTACTTGTGTCTCTCACCCAGGAGGTGTGCCATATGCCCTTAAACTGTACCCATTAGATGAAGCACAGCAATCCTTCTCCCTCCTCACCCTCCACCCTGCCCTTCTTTCTCCCTACCAACTGGAAGTAAATTGAGTTTTTCTCTAGTGTAGGTGTGTATTAGTTCACCTACTGGCTTCATATTAGTATTGAATACATTGGATATTTGCTTTTCTATTCTTATGATACTTTACTAAAGAGAATGTGTTGCAACTCCATCCAGGTTAATAGAAAAGATGTAAAAATCTCCATCTTCTAAAAAGCTGAATAGTATTTCATAGTATACATGTACCACAGTTTATTAATGTATTCCTGGGTTGATGGGCACTTGGGTTAATTCCACATTTTGTTGATTGCAAATTGAGCTGTGATAAACAATCTAGTGCAAATGACTATGATTGTTGTGTTTTTTTTTCTTTTAGGTAGATACATAGTATGGGATTTTAATGAGGCAATATGCAATATTTGAATGAATATAGATGAGATAGAAGTTTCGATTCAGAGGCCTCAAAGGGCACAATTTTAAATTTATTTTATTTTTATAAATGCAACTATTTATTTTATTTTATAAGTTCACATTTATAGAGTTGATTTTAAATTTAATCAAATACATAGTATATATGTTTTTCAGTATGTTTAACCTATATTTTTATTATGTAAACCTTTCTCCATAATTTTCATTATGTTGGTATTTCTAATCTGATCTATTATTACTTAACCTTATCATATACATTTATTACCAAAAAGATCATCTATACTGTTTGATCTCAATCATCACCTACTCCAAAGAACTGAATTAAAGAATGTCAGTGGTATGCCAACCATTTTTTTATAAATATGGCCTTCTAAGGCTAATATGAGAATGAAAAATATAATCACTTAAACATTAACATTTGCATTAATCCTAATAGATCCTGTGTAATATTTCTTAACTTGTAAATTGTACCACTTTTAAAATTTCAAACTAAATAACATTCGTAGCATTGACATTAGCAGTTTCTAAGAGATCCAGAGGAACGAGACAGATGTCTATTTTCAGACAGATTTAAAAGTATGTTAGTAGCGTGTGTCGAATGAACCTCCTACACACATATCTTTTTTTTAAATACTATCTCAAAACAGAAATAATGCTTTTTATCCTTTGAGGCACAGAAATTTAACTCACAGATTCTCTAGACACCAATAGGTTGGCATAACCAAAATGATTGTTTGATCAGAATGAAGGAAGGGCTGTATTTTGGGTTTGACCATTAGCTGCAGAGTAAATTAAACAAAATCCTAAAAGTGGAAGAGCTTTTATTTTCTCTGACTGTAGATACAATTGGCAAGGCATGCTGAGAACCTTGAGTGAAAGAAACAAATAGGTGTTATTATTCTTATTCCCTGAGTTAGTTCATTTACAAGTGTAGTAAAATGGAAGGACATTGATCTGGAAATCAGCAAACCTGTGTCCTATCTGGCTTTCTCCTTGAACTTGCCCTAATAACAAATTCTCTGAGAGTTAGTTTCTTAGGGATAAAACAAACTTATTACTCCTTGATCTGACTATCTTACAATTATTACCATTAGGATACAAACTTGATAGTTCAGATTAAATTTTGCTAAATTGGGTGGTGCTGTGGCTCAATGAGTAGGGTGCCAACCCCATATACCGAGGGTGGTGGGTTCAAACCCAACCCCTGCCAAACTGCAACAAATTTGGTAAATTATTCAATTTTCTCCTTATATTAAAATAGTAATGATAAATATGTATTGTGTATATATACATGTACATACAAATACATATACACATATATTTGTGCATATCTATGTATTTGTATACATATATGTATACATACACATATGTATTCATATGCGCACATATATCATGAATTTTATAAAGGGATTTATAAACTCTCCAATGCTATATATTTATTTCATTTACTTCAATAAAATAACTATTTATTGGATGCATTATATAAGCCTTATTCTGTGTCAGGATTTAGCTACACAGAGAATAAAGACACTGGCTTTAGGAGGTGCTAGTCTAGTTAATTTAGAACATTTAAAGAAATGAATAACAAAGACCAAAATGTTTCAAGGTCTGTGACAAAATTATGTATAGGCAAAAGAAAGAAACCAGAAAAAGAGCTAACTTCATCATTTGATAGGTCCGTGCTGGACACCATCCAAGGCCTTGGTAAAACTGTAGTTATGAAAAGGACTTTGTAATAAGACTGTCTTATCTCCACGGTAAACACACAGTATAGATTTTAAAAAGCTAAAGCTCTAGTTTACTAGAACTCCCATATATTAAATTGTTCACTCACCCTGGTAACTTCTTCATTGAACCTGGAAACTACTTTTCATCTTACTTACTTATAACATATATTGGTTTATATATTTATTTTTCCAAATTGTTTAGTAAGTTCCTAGACTATAGAGACTGTCTTGTTTATTCTCCAAGCCTAGGAAAATAAATGAATGAATAAATAAATGAATGAATTTTATTTATGACTGTAGAAATCCAAACATGTAACCATCGAGGGTGGAATTTTAATTGTGGAATGTTTGACAGAGATGGATGGAGTGAGAGAAGTCTCTGGTGCCTAAACTGCTCCTCAAATCTGAAAGAAAATAAACGTGCGTGGGGTGTCTGGGCGTGTGTCACACATAGTCAACAATGCAAAAAGGGTCAGGTTAACTTTGATCTAGTGAAGTGGAAAGAGTGTGGGCTTTGAAATCCAGCAGACTGGGCCTAGTGTCCAAATAATACAAAACCTTAGGTGAGAGCTCTCAGAACTTCACCTCCCCTCTGGAATTTAGTATGAACTAAAGTGGATATAAGAGGCCTTTGCTATTGTCTCACAAGGTTTAGCCATGATGGTGCAAGACTATTCAAATTTTGTGCATTATTGTTTAAATAATTTATTTTTCATTAATTTTTGTAAATAGTGGCCTTTACCACTATTTTTCTATAATTGCTTTGAGGAAAGCAATTGACTTTGGGACTTCTCCACTTGCCAAAGCAAGAGGAGCAGTGAGGTTTTTTTTTTTTGTTTGTTTGTTTTTTGAGACAGAGTCTCAAGCTGTCACCTTGGGTAGAGTGCTGCGGCCTCACAGTTCAGCAACCTCAAAGTCTTGGGCTTAAGTGATTGTCTTGCCTCAGCCTCCCAAGTAGCTGGGACTACAGGCACTCAACACAATGCCTGGCTATTTTTTGTTGTTGTTGCACTTGTCATTGTTGTTTTTATCTGGCCCAGCTGGGGTTCAAACCCACCTGCTTCAGTGTACGTGGCCTGCACCTTACCCACTGAGCTATGTGTGCGGCCAGAGCAGTAAGTTTTAAGGCAGTACATGCATGTTTCTAATTTAAGTTTTTTTGTGATATGAAACAACATTACAAAATAAGCATGATTTCTTATAAAACATGAGTGTCCGATTTGAAAACAAAGTAACATTAGTGATCCATTCACATATGCCCACATGGACCTCGGAAAGCTCTCTCTCACAAGATTAAACAAGGAGTTCAATATGTCCCTTTGCCTTGTGCACAAATGCATTCATAATCATTTTACGACAAAAATCGAGGCTGGGTGCAGGGGCTCACACCTTTAATCCTAGTACTCTGGGAGGCCAAAATGGGTGGATCACATGAGCTCACAAGCTTGAGACCAGCCTGAGCAAGAATGAGATCCTGTTGCAACTAAAAATGAAAAACTGGGGCAAGAGGATCACTAGATCCCAAGAATTTGAAGTTCCTGTAAGCTATGACAACACGGCACTCTACCAAGGCCAACAAAGTGAGACTCAGTCTCAAAAACAAACAAACAGGGCCGCACCTGTGGCTCAGTGAGTAGGGTACTGGTCTCATATACTGAGAATAGTGGGTTCAATCCGGGCCCCGGTCAAACTGCAACAAAAAAATAGATGGTGTTGTGGCAGGCCCTGCTACTCAGGAAGCTGAGGCAAGAGAATCAGCTAAGGCCAAGAGCTGGAGGTTGCTGTGAGCTGTGACACCACAGAACTCTACTGAAGGCAACAAAGTGAGACTCTGTCTCTAAACAAACAAACAAAAAAACCCTACCTATTTTATATGTTAAAATAAAAAAGAGTATCATTTAATTCCACTTAGATACTTAAAAACTTACCAATGACATCGAACTAGTCACATCTCCTTCGAATTCTTCCAATATTTAATGTCTGTATCACTCATTGAGGTATTTCATAAATGAGCCTTGAGTATGTGACCTTTCTTTGTAAATAGATTGTAAAGATTTGAAAGGAAGCACAAAACATATCCTACACCTAGGAGAGTGCTTACATCCAAATCCAAACATTTGTTGATAGTACTGGATCATTTTGGAAAAAAAATCTCATAAATTTTCCTCTCAAAATTAGTTCCCTCTAAACTAAATTTGCCTTGGTATCCTCAAAGCACTATGCTATATATTCAGAAGACAAAGAGATAGAATGCATGAAGAAATCATAATTTAGTTAGGAAGACAGAAAACTGCATTAAAAAGTACACTTAAGGTGACATATAACTGTCAAATGAGAGTTTAGAAAGATAATTAAACCTATAAAGAAAAATCTATATTAAAAAGATATGTGGAATTTAAGAATGTGAGCTTTTTTTATTATAACATTGAAATTTGTGCAAAGGACATTCTAGTTTTACTGACTCCTTGGCTAAGAAAAGTACTTTGGTATCAAAATGGATGAAAAAATCCACACATTCAGGATGTAACAGAATTTTCAAAGACAGATGTTTTGAGAGATACTAATTCATCATTTTCTGATGCAATGAATTACTCTACCTACAGATATAGTAACTGGTCTTATTTTTATAAATTGGTATAGAATTCTCCACATATTTATTAAAAATATATAAAGTAATCACATGTGATATCGGTAACCGAAATCTGGTTGTTTCATTATGACTTTCTGACACTCCAAAAATTTACATAATACTAGTAAAAAAAAAGTACATGACTATGAAATTTATTGTTAAATTATCTGACTATAATCTCTTGAGTTACCAACAATGATAATGACTTAACGCTATCACAGATCTATAGCTTACATTCTATTATTTCATCAGAATTGTAAACTGTAAGATTGTCAATAACATAACAATCCCTAGGTAAGACAGTGTTGAAAACCTCTGAGAAAATTGAAGGATTTAAACTAGGCTTAGGTAAACTGTGATGTCCCAAAGTCGGTTGTTCTCCAGCTTCCCTTGGTTACCTCCTAAGAAATAGGAATTATTTCCCTGTTAGAGGCAGATATATTGAAGAAGGAGAAAAAAACGAGATAGGCTAGATATCAAATTGAGTGATCTGGATTTACTTTATTGCCCCCATAGGTCTTTATCTATAGTATCTTGATACACTATATGTCAATCACTTGTTAACAATAGCAATCAATTGAAATTTGATTATACTTTTTAATAAATGACATCTAACATGCCTTTCAGTCCCCTGCATTTCAATATATTTTTTTGAATGAGCAGGAGGAACAAAGCAGAGCCAACAGCTCATGACACTGAAGCTAAGTGTGTCCATGCAGGTTGGGCCCTCCCAGGAATGCCGTCTACCCTGCTTGTTAAGGCAGAAAAAAAATTGTAGAGAAACAAACATTCCTTTAGGAAATGAAAAACCAACAATTTATTTTAAACCAAAAAAAAAGGTTAATGGATTCCCATTTAAAAATAATCTGTCAGTATAATGGAAGGCTCATTAAAGAGAGCAACATGGAAGTCAGAGAAGTTAGGGGGAAAGAAGGTATTGTCAGAATTCAGTTGAAAGATGAAAGTTGGAACCAGACAGTGTGAGAGAAGCTGAGAGATTCAGAACTGATTCATCTGTCATTCATTTTTCTGAGCTCTGGATCAATCCTGCAAATACGTTCAAAAATAAAATAATACAAGTTTCATAAATAGCTGTTTGCACAGACTGTATTTACTAACTGAACGTTGCTCAGAACCACTTTTTTGAAACTGTTCTTTGGAGTTCAAGTTCAAATCTTATCTGTCTCTTTATTATCACCGTAATAATGTCCTCTTTTGTCCTAGTCTTTGCTCTGTAAAACAAAGAATAAAAAATCAGTTTTCCTATCAGAGTATATAAAAACAATTTTTTAACTTAAAAAATAAGGTCACTTAGTTTTCTAATGGGACAGGTAGCTAATTAGTAGAACCAAAGTTCTATTGCCCAAATTGATTTCAAAACATTAAAATCCATTCAAGGCATCAAAAATCATTTTGCCAGATCATGACAAAGAAGCTTCAGTTGACCTGAGTTCACAACCAAAATGGTATTTAAATTTCCATAAGTAGATGTCTCCTCATTCATGTCTACATTCAAGACTCAGACACATAAACAGAAATACTGAATGCCTTTCAATTTTGTTTTTATTTAGAAATAAGTATTATGCAGGTATATACATTTTAGTTACTCAGTTTGCCCTTGTAGGCTTCATATATAAACTGCAGAAATTGGAGTCCTATTGCTTTTCCTGGAAGTCCTGTTAGGAATAAGTGGAAATGGCTCCAGAATGGCACTCCAACACCTGTCATTCACACCAGGTGCTCAGAAATCATGAATGTGGACTAATTTTTATTAAATCATAACTGCATACATTTATGGAGTATAATGTGATTATTTGATGTACAATGTGGAATGCTTAAACAAACTGATTAATATAACCATCACTTCACTTATTTTCTGTGGTAAGACATTTATAATGCTTACATTGTGAGAAATGTACCCTTGCATTCTGCACATAAGATGAGATCCCACCAAATACTTTCCTTCCACTCACCCTCCCTCTCTCCTCCCCTCTCTTTCCTTTCCCCTCCTTCTTTCTGGACAATATTTGTGTTTTATCATTAGTCTGAATTTATAAGTGGTTCTATATTGGCTTCATAATAGTTTTGAGTACATTAGATACTTTTTTCCCATTCTTGAGATACTTTACTAAGAAGAATATGTTCCAGCTCCATCCAGGTAAACATAAAAAAAAATAAAATCTCCATCTTTTTATGGCTGCATAGTATTCCATGGTATACATATACAACCATTTGTTAATCCATTCATGGGTTGATCAGAATTTGGGCTGCTTCCAAGACTTGGCAATTTTGAATTGGGCTGCAATAAACATTCTGGTACAAATGTCTTTGTTGTAAAATGATTTTTGTTCATCCGGGTAGATACCTAGTAATGGAATTGCAAGATCAAATGATAAGTCAACTTTTAGTTCCATGAGACTTCTCCATGCATCTTTCCAAAAAGTCTATTAGTTTTCAATCTCACCAGCAGTGTACATGTGTTCCCTTCTCTCCACATCTACGTTAACATCTGTAGTTTGGGAATTTTGTGATGTGGGCTAATCTTACTGGAGTTAGGCAATATCTCAAAGTGGTTTTGATTTGCATTTCTCAGATGATTAAAGATGATGAGCATTTTTTCATGTGTTTCTTTGGCCATTCACCGGTCATCTTCAGAGAAGTTTCTGTTCAAGTCTCTTGCCCACAAAGACATAGGGTTGTTTGTTCTTTTCTTATTGCTCAATTTGCATTATCTATAGATTCTAGTTATCAGACCTTTATCAGAATCATAACCTGCAAAAATCTCCCACTCTGAAAGCTCTCTGTTTGCTTTACATGCAGTGCCCTTAGCTGTGCAGAAGCTTTTTAGCTTGCTCAGATCTCAGTAATATACTATTGGTGTTGCTTCAATTGCCAAGGGGTCCTCCTCAAATATTTTCCCAGGCCAATATCTCCTAGATATATGGAACAGAATAGAGAATCTAGAGATGAACCCAGTCACATGTCATCATTTGACCTTTGATAAGCCTAACAAGAACATACACTGGGGAAAAGACTCCCTATTCAACAACTGGTGCTGGGAGAACTGGTAGTGACCTGTAGAAGACTGAAACTGGACCCTTACCTTTCACCACTAACAAAAATAGATTCTCACTGGATAAAATATTGAAACTTAAGACACGAAATTATAAAAATGAATGTGGATTTTGTGTGTGTTGTTTTGCCCTTCCACTAGTGGGAATGCAGTTATTAACATTTGGCAAACGCTAATCTCCCTCTTAATCATGCCACCTCAGAAAGTCACGGCCTTTCCCTGAAGAATGTCAGGGAATTTGTCAGATAGCAAACCAGAGAGTCTCTAAATTAAGGGGTCATATCCCAGTGAAGCCTTTCTTTCTAGATTTCAAGAAAAGGAGGAAGGACTCCCACTGCTTGTGCTTGGGATGTGTAGTAAGACTTAGAGTCCAACACCAATTACTTTTGAGGAAATCTCTCACGAATACTCTCTTCTCACTCCACCTTCTTTTTAAATCTGTTATTATGGGTATTAGAACCTTCTGAACAGTAGCTTTTCTGAAATAATTTTTATTTTGGTCTGGATCTCATTTCGGGGCTTTATATCTGTAGAATAACGGTGCCTCTGTCTAATCTTCCAATTTTCACATGATGTTAAAATAACATTGGTCATTTTAAAAATCAAGCATGGCAGTGAAATTTCTAAATAACCAATGAAAATAAGATCTTCTCCTTACGCAGACAAACTGCCTCCCATTTGTACATGTATCAGAAGTCCCTTTGCAAAGAAACAGGTGCACATTTATAAGCAACCATGCTCTAGTTGTATTCAGATTTTAAAAAGATGTATCTTTTACTCTCTGCTTCCACTTCTTCCAAACCAACTAGGAATCAATATGGAGATGGTAGATTTACGGTCTTTCTTAGGATGGCAGATCAATAATGAATCCCATTGAAAAATGTTTGCCTGAAGGAGGAGAATGTAAACTTGTTCCTTAATCTAAATAAGACTTTGCTCCCAGGACCAAGCACTTCTTGTTCAGTGTTAATAGTATGGAGTTTCCTTAATGTTTTTTCATGTGAGAGCCACGCTTCAAATATGTATTTAATTAATCCTCCCTTTTAACAGAGGTGGCCCCGTTCTCATCCCTCAGCCTCCTTTTCCTACCTCCTGTGTGGAGACTTTGAAGTCATGCCGGAGAAGGTGCGGCATGAAGGAGATGAGAGAACAGAGCCAAGGGCGCTTGTAATGAACTTTTGATGGAAAGGAAGTTTAGATTAATTCAGCTATTCCGGCTACCCTCTATTTAGAATTCTTATAAGAGGAAATACTAAATTACAAAAAGATAATGAGTCAGATTTTATGTTAGCTCTGGAAGTCCTGCCCTCTAACTGCATTTGTGAACATCCTGTGGATTCCTAAAGATTTAGAACCCTGCCAATTTCCAGTTTTATAGGACTTATTTATTTTTGTATCGTGCCTGGACGCTTTATGTTTATCTCTTATGATTGCCTTGAAGTTCACAGCTGGAACTTGACTTATTAAAAGGTACCTATTTTCCTGAATATCTCTCCTTGGAAGGAAGTCCATGATCATTTGTAACTATGCATATTATCCATAACTACAATTTTGAAAATAGATGTTGATCATTTAAGAAAGTGTTTTCTAATGCTCACAATACAGAAGCAATTTCAATACTAGAATTGAATCTGATGTTGCTATACAGTGGCTGCCAAATTATTCATTTTAATTTCTTATCTCTGGTTATCTCAGTCATTTCCCAGAAAATTATTTTCTTAGATTGCTTATTGAAAGGTTTAAAAAAGATGCAGCAAACATATACAATGTAGGTAACTTAATGCTCATAAGTTTCATAATTATAGTAACTTTTTCTTCATTGTATTCTTGTTCAGGCATGCTGAATCTTCTTTGAAACATTAAATTTCATAGATTGGTTCATGTTGTGTTATTGCAAATATCATCTTGATTTTTTCATGCACTGCAGACAGGATATAGAGGTAAAGTAAAATCCATACTGCATACTTGATTTCCAATTTACCTAAACTTATTAAAAGAACTGTTGAGAGCTATATTTTTCTTTAAATCCTTATGTTGTTTTCCAGGTCACAGACACTCTGCTCAGCAATGAAATTGCCCTTACTAGTCTCTACAAGATACTGATTACATTTCTTGTGATATTTTAATAGGTTTATCCTCAGAAGAGCTAAGGTTCAGAATTTTGGAGACTTTTATAGAAAAGC
The DNA here is from genome assembly GCA_963574575.1 of Galagoides demidoff. Classification (NCBI taxonomy): domain Eukaryota; kingdom Metazoa; phylum Chordata; class Mammalia; order Primates; family Galagidae; genus Galagoides; species Galagoides demidoff. Next base: position 5,875 of record CAUYQV010093684.1, on the reverse strand, counting down.
AGTTTATGTATTGCCAGTATTTTTTTTCAGTGATTCCTAATAGTCATTGCTTAAGAGGAACTTCAGCCATCTTCTTTTTGCTAAGTTACTCTCTATGATATTTAATTATATCTATTAGATTATTTGCCTAAACATCAGACCTCTTCAACCTTTTATTACTCAATCATGCCAGCTTTTTTTTTGTAGACTCAATTAAAAGTGAAGTTACAACCATTCATGGAGCTATATTAGCAAAAGGCAATTGCTTCCTGACAGTACCTACCAAACACAAAATTATACTTACTGGCACATGTATTTTGCATTGAAAATAATATAAATAAGTGATTCTACTGAACAAGATCCTTTATTTGAATCCATTTTAAAAGATAATCCTTTGCCAGAAGTTACGAGACCTGCATACCTGATTCACATAGCATCTAATACCAAATACAGACCAGAGTTCTAGATATTTCAGCTAAGACTCTCTATAGGAATATCAATTCCTTCCATTCTTATTTCTATATCATTAGCATGCTTTTTATTGTTAGATAATTGTTAGACAAGTGCCATAACATGGGATCCAAAAATAAGTGTAAAGAACCCAAAGTACTTACTATCTGTTTGCCGAGAGCCTTCTTCTCCCAGTTCCCCAATGTTCACCTTGTCATTGTCAGCTGGGCCTCAGCTAAATACGACTTTCTCAAAAAGGGGTTTAGAGGCATTGTATCTAAGGTTCTTTCTCCCCTTTCACTTCCTCTTTAATTTACCACCCTGTTTTCATTTTCTTCATAGTTTCTATAAACACACCTAAATATTTGTGTTCGCTTGTTTGTTTGCTTATGTGTTTTCTCTCTACACCAACTGAAATACAGGTGCTGCGGGGCAGCAAACCTGCCTCTTTGGTTCCTCACTGGATCCTTAAATAACAGCATAATGCGCGACTCATAGTAAACTCAATAAATAAGTGTTTGTTCATTCATTCACTGAACACATATCTATTGAATGAATGCTTACAGTATTAAACAAACTTCATCCCTGTGTATGTAAAGTCAGGCAGATGATTACTCATAGAACTTCTCAAAACAAAGTGGAATTGATAGAGAAGGTCAAGGTTGGGAAGACTGGTTAGGAATGAACATCTGGAGCTGCTAAGACAAATAAAGCAAAGGTAAAGAAAAGCACCCAGGCTTCTTTTGGCTTTTATCGTTTACTATCATTGTTGGAAAGCAGCGCTGCTGCTAAAACTCTTAATATCCAACAGATGGAATTTCTTTACATATTAAACCTGACAATTATTAAATATCCTAAAATTTTCACTTCAAATGACCTTGAAATTATATTTAATAGTCACTACAAAGTAGATATTGTTTTTATATGGCTACTGCTTAAATGGACACATCACCTTTAATATAACAGATCATATTATATATATAATATATAATAGCAATAGATAAAATTAGAGGTGTTTATTTTCATTTTATGGAAGAAAAATTGGCAACATCTAAAATAACAAGTTTGTTTTCATTCTGGTCCAGGGTAAATTCAAACCTTTGCTGGGTCCCACTGTATTATTGAGGGAGAAGACTAAGCTGTTCTAATAAAGACGTCCAAAATGTAGAGGTTTAAGTGAAGCTTTAATTGTTTATATCACAGATCCAAGTAAGCAGACTAGGCAAGCAGGCAGCTCTGCCCTGTAAGATCACTCAGAGATTGGCTCGGCGTCTGTGGCTCAATCAGCTAAGGCGCCAGCCACGTACACCTAAGGTGGGGGGTTTGAATCCCCAGTCCGGGCCGCCAAACAACAATAATGGCTGCAACCAAAAAAAAGTGGCCTGGTGTTGTGGTGGGTGCTTGTGGTCCCAGCTACTTGGGAGGTGCAGGCAGGAGACTCGCTTGAGCCCAGGAGTTGGAGGTTGCTATGAGCTGTGATGCCATGGCACTCTACCCAGGGGGACAGCTGGAGCCTCTGTCTCAAAAAAAAAAAAAAAAAAAAGATCACTCAGAGATTTAAGCTGCTCCCATTTTGATTCCACCATCAGCAAAGTTGCTGTCTTCTGGAAGGCCATAGCTAGATACCAGGAGTGCTCACATTATAGCTCATGAGAAAGGAAAGGTATAAAAAACTCACAGGCCCAATCTCTTAGGACCCATCATAGGAAGCATCACTTTCTTTTTTTTTTTTTTAATTATTTATTTTTTTTAATTAAATGATAGCTGTAGACATTAATGCAAACATGGGGTACAGTGTAGTGTTTTCATATACAATTTGAAATATTTTCTTCAAACTGGTTAACATAGACTTTGTGTCATTTACTTAGTTATTGTGTTAAAATATTTATACTCTAGTTCTAGAAAAGTTCACTCGTACCCTTGTTAGACAGACCATGTAGGTGATCTTTCCAGTCACCCTCCCACCACCCATCTGCCCTTCTCCCCTTCCCTCCCCCGACCCCTCCCCATATTCTTGGGCTAGAATTAGGTTGTAGCTTTCATTTGAGAACTATAAATTAGTTTCATAATAGGGCTGTGTACATTGGATGCTTTTTCTTCCATTCTTGTGATACTTTGTTGGAAGCATCACTTTCACTTCTAGTCATATTGTTTTAGTTAAAATGTAACCAAAGGACCACATCTAGATGGAAAGGAGTCTGAGAAAGATAGTTTGTAGCTGGGCAGCTGTAGACCAGCAAGAAATCCACTATGGAAGAATGGAAGAAAGTGTTTTGTTAGACAACTAGTTACTTCCACCATCATGCAAGGAAAGCGAGAGTGGTTCCAATGGCTTGAATACTTGTATCCTCTAAATTCACCCTAATCCTAATGTTGTAGTATTTGGAGGTAGAGCCTTTGGAAGATAATTAAGTTATAAGGATACTTAATCCTTAAACTAATCCCATCCCTCATGAATGGCATTAGTTTGCTTATGAAAGAGACCCCAGAGAGCTCTCTCTGCTCTTTCTGCCAGGAGAGCACACATAAGAAGTCAGTACTTTGCAGTTGAGAAGAGGGCCCTCATCAGAGCCTGACCGTGGTGACACCATTGGATTTCCACCTCTAGAACTAAAGTGAGAAATAAATTTCCATTGTTTATTGTAGGGGAAACTGAGCCCTGATCTTTAGCAGAAGACTCGCTTCCTGCTTGAGAGACCTGGAGAGTCATGAGAATGGCATGTGAGTGGTGTGTGTACAGATCAGAAAACTGGCCTCCAGGAAAAGAGGTACGTGTGAGGTGTGGCAAGAATCATCACCATAAAGATCCTCTAGATTCCAAAGGTCTCTTGCTGGAGGCAGAGGTTGTGCTCAAGGTGTGCGATTTTGCAAAAACAAAGGCAGAGCGGTTCTATCTGGCCTTCTCCATCCCCTCCCTATTCAGCGCTAACGTCAGACAGGCAGCTTTTGCCACTCCTTCCTGTTCTACGATAATAAATAGGGACCGGAGGTTCACTCGGGAGGGCTCCTCCAGGAGTTCCTCAGTCCCCCAACACAGTTTCTGTGTCAAGCCTCTTCATTTCTCGTGTTAAAAGCCCCTCATCAGGTGACCCCAAACCCCTTCAGCTTATCACAGGGTCTAAGGTACTTTGTTACAATAGCCTTAAGTGACTAAAACAGTGGTCTACGAAACAAGTGCTGGGGATACAATCAAATAGGAAAAAACCACTAAGAACGCACTTTCAGAAACAATGTCCTGCAGATGTCAATTTTATATTTAGTTTATATTAATATTGAAATAGTAGCTCATGGAGTAGAAAAATCTTTTCATGAAGAATCATATTGAGAATCCCTGCCACAATGTCATGTACAAACGCATTTTTGTTTGTTCTATATAGAGGAAGTGTGAGACAAGGCATAGGAGACCCAAAAGTCAGCTCCCATATGTGAAATGTTTCTTAATAAATACCATGTCACAAACCGTCATGTCTACCATCCACTTCTAAATATAACTTCTGTTACTCTATGAGTTCAGTAGCTTGATCTTTTCAAAAATGTAGCTGTCTAGCATCTTCTAGTTTTGTGTGACCCTCTCTCTTTGTTCTCCTGTAAGTGGAACATTTATAAAATCCTAAGTAAAAAATAAATTTTTAGTGGATTTGGTTTTGATTTGATTATGTCTTCTTAATTTTATACTATTATTTTAATTTTAAATTACTTAGAAGTACTACACCACAGCTTATATATACCTCTACATTTTCTGGCTTACCATCTGCAAACATCACGCTGGGAACAGAGGATGAGTAAATGAATGATAAGAAAACTGCTTTTAGTGAAGAAGAGCATTTTAGTGAAGTCAAAATTACTTGTTTTAATGAAGAAGTAAGGTTCATGTGTACTTCTATGCCAAATGAAGGAAGAGAAATAAACCAAAAGAAATTGAGCTAACTTTATTTGTTAAGTAGATGATCTCCATTTAGTAATAAGTACTTTATTTATAAGTAGATGATCTCTGTTTGGTGACACCAAATATACCTTATTGAAAGATACTAAAATTAGATTCTTTTGTTACTGACCATTTTTATTTTTTATTAAACAAGAATGCATTTTAATGTATACGTGTATTGTTTCCATTTCTATATGCTAAGTAAGAAGTTTAAAAGTATACATAGTAAGCATTGAGGCTATTAAGAGTATACTAACTAAAAAGCTCCTGGGTGGCAGATGGATGAGGCATAAAGCAGAGAGTTAAAGTATACTAAAAGTTTACGATTTCACTGTGAAAAAGTTACAATTCTCCTATATTGGGAAACATAGGCAGTCATAGCAGGGAAGTTCATTCTGAAGTTTAAAAAGTCAATCCTCTTATATCCTTAACTTGAAAATAATTCTGGGGGCAATTAAACTCTTTTCAAAAAGAAATAAAAAACTAAGAATCAACTTTGAGAAGTTCTAGAGAAACCATCATCTTTAACCTCTGGACTTTAGGCAAGAGTTTAATTTAAAACATCTATGACATATTGCTATCGTATTTTTAAATATCTGGAGCAATATTGTTATAGACATTCATTTAAGGTTTTTCTGGCTTGAAATCATTCATATTCACCTAGACATCCTATTTTCCCCCTCAGTCTCTGTGTAGATTCTCCTGATATGAGAGTTTTAAATCAGCCCAAAACTACTGCACACACACACACACTATGACATCATATGTTAATTCAAACTACCACACACACACTATGACATCATATGTTAATTTTTTAAAATTTTTTGACATCATATGTTAATTTAGGAACACACCATTAACATGCTTGCTAGTGACAAAACTGTCTCTAAAAAAAAGATAAGAACATGAGCTTGCTCCATTTTGTTCCAAAATGTTTGTGGATAGTAAAAGGTTTTCTTAGAAAAAATTGACTGTAGGCTCAGTGCCCGTAGCTCGGTGAGTAGGGTACCAGCCACATACACTGAGGCTGGTGGGTTGGAACCCAGCCTGGGCCTGCTAAACAACAATGACAACGGCAACCAAAAAAATAAAAAAAATAGGGTGTTGTGGCAGGCACCTGTAGTCCCAGCACTTGGGAGGCTAAGGCAAGAGAATCACTTGAGCCCAAGAGTTGGAAGTTGCTGTGAGCTGTGATACCACACCACTCTACCAAGGGTGACATATTGAGACTCTGTCTCCAAAAAAAATTGATTGTAAATCCAATAACATGTTAAAAAAAAAAGCTATGTTTTAGAAGATCAACTTTGTTGTCTCTGAGTATTGTGGAACCTGGAAGAATACCCTTGTAAGATTTTTGTTATTAACTGGATAAGGATGGATCTTCAAAGTTTCCACTTGAACATTCTCTATGAAAAGTGGCTATCTAAATACAAAACCATGTATAAAGGGCTACTTAGGCTGCGCGCAGTGGCTCACACCTGTGAGTGCCTGTCAGTGCCTCTAGCACTCTTGGGAGGTTGA
>CAUYQV010093683.1:0-15518 GCA_963574575.1 Galagoides demidoff | reverse complement strand
CTGCCAAACAACAATGATGGCTGCAACCAAAAAATGGCTGGGCATTGTGGCGGGCGCCTTGTGGTCCCAGCTACTTGGGAGGCGGAGGCAGAGGACTCACTTGAGCCCAGAATTTGGAGGTTGCTATGAGCTGTGATGCCATGGCACTCTACCCAGGGGGATAGCTTGAGGCTCTGTCTCAAAAAAAAAAAAAAAAAGACTCTACATCAGTGATTCTCAACCTTTTTTGTCTCATAGCACACTTGAACCTATAGTTCAACTTTTTTTTTTTTTTTTTTGAGACAGAGCCTCACGCTGTCCCCCTGGGTAGAGTGCTGTGGCATCACAGCTCACAGCAACCTCCAACTCCTGGGTTCAAGCAAGTCTCCTGCCTCAGCCTCCCAAGTAGCTGAGACCACAGGCGCCCACCACAACACCCGGTTATTTTTTGGTTGCAGCCATCATTGTTGTTTGGCGGGCCCAGGCTGGATTCGAACCCGCCACCTTGGGTGTATGTGGCTGGCGCCTTAGCCACTTGAGCCACAGGAGCCAAGCCTATAGTTCAACTTTTGCAGCACACTTAAATTATGTTGTTCAAAAAAGAAAAAAAAAGTGGCACGCCTATAATCCTAGCACTCTGGGAGGCTGAGGCAGGTGGATTGCCTGAGCTCAGGAGTTCGAGACCAACCTGAGCCAGAGCAAGATCCCGTCCCTAAAAATAGCCGGGCATTGTGGTGGGCACCTGTAATCCCAGCTACTGGGGAGGCTGATACTGGAGAATCACTTGAGCCCAGGAGTCTGAGGTTGCTGTGAGCTATGATGCCATGGCACTCTACCAGGGGCAACAAAATGAGACTCTGTCTCAAAAAATAATAATTTAATTAAGGACCTTTAAATTTTTCTGTGGCATACTTAAGATCCTCTTGGTGTGCCATGGCACACCAATTGAAAATCACTGCTCTAGGTGTTGGTTTAGTATCTGTTTCCCTCTAGGCCTCTATGGGGAAGCCTGGAGTCTATTGTGTTTATCATTAGATCCTCAGGCCCAAGCCCAGTGCCTGGCGCACAGTAGATGCTCAACAGAATGGAGGGAGGAAGGAAGGAATGTAATACCGCAGTGTGGCTCAGCCAACACTCACTGGTGCCTATGCTCTGCTGGCCCTGGACAGGACTCAGACCTTGGTCTGCTGACCTTTGTCAGCTAAGGTCCCTAAGAGTCCCAGGCAGGGTGGGGGTTTGGGAGCAAGAGGTCCCTGGTACAGGGTTCCAGAGGGGCTGGGGGTGGCCAAGGGGAGGACAAGGCTGCTAGTCAGGGCAGGGATTAGGCAGCAAGATCTGCTGGTCAGATTCTGGGACCCAGAGTGGATTCAATTCCAAAGATGGTGACAGGACACTGAGGGATCCTTACTTGACAGGATGGGGTAGAAGAGGAACAGCCCTATTACCTGCAAAGGCAGCCATGGTCTCCCCTCAGCTCAGCTGCAGCTTGGTTTCTCGGCAAGGTTCTTGGGGAAGCCAGAGTGGGGTAAGGCAGGATCTAGAAGTCAGCCTGGTACCAGCAGGCTTTGCTGCCAGTCCCAGGCCTCCTTGGGTCTTCTCTAGATGCTTAAAGAAGCCAGGGAGGTGAGGACTGGGGAAGAGAGCAGAAACAGCTCCACCATCCTCTCAGTCAGATTCACCACCAGGGCTCGACTGGTGACCATGCTTTTGAAGCAGAAGCCATAGGCCGTGTTCTGTGGCCATGGCTCAGGATAGTCCTGGGACAGCTGCTTCCTGCCATGGAAGGGGACTTTTGCTTGTTAGTCAGCTTTCTCTAGGAGGAAGGGGCCTGGCCATTCATAGCTCAGCTCTCTCTCCTGCCTCAGGGCCTGAGGCCAAAGACACTTATAACCGTATTAGTGCAGTGTTCATTTATCCAGGCCACAATTATTTATTGATCACTTACTGTCTTCCAAACACTCTGCAAGGAGCTGGAACATACTGGTGACCAAAAGGGTATTTAGCAGAGGGGGCTGTATCAACAGAGATTCTCTCCCTCCACCCCACATACACACATATACATGGGGAGAAATTAATTTAAAATCATAATCATTCTGACAGAAGACAAATTAGCAGAGTGTTAAAGATTATTATGGGATCTTGGTTTATATTGGAGGCCAGGGAGAACCTGCCTAAGAATGGGAATTCTGGCTCTCTCTTTTTTCTCTCCTCCTTGGTGCTGCTCTGCAGCCTCCCTCCCCCACCAGTAAGGACCTTTCTTACAAAAAAAAAAAGAATAGGAATTCTGAGCTGATGCTCAAAGGATGAGTAGGCATTTGCAAGGTATAAAGGAAGGAGAAGCCTTTCTAAGCAGAGGCAACAGCAGCATGAGAAAAGTTCCTGAGGTCAGAAACAAGTCTTAGATTAGATTTTAAGCTTAAAAGACATTTAGAGTTGTTCCTGCAATCAGCCACATAAACTTTTCTTGCACACTTTTGGCAATCTCTTACCAAAGCCATCAGTCTCTTACTTGGACAGCTCTGTCAGAAGGCTCTTTACCCTGAGCTGAACTCTGCCTTCTTCTGTCCTCTTGTGGGTCACATCAGGGCAGGTCTGGCCCCCACCATATCTGACCTGCCAGGCCTCCCAAGTTTTGGAGGACCAGTGGGCTTTTGAATGCCTCTCTTTGCCTAGTCAATCCCTCCCCCACCACCGGAAGCTTGGCCCCTGCCCACTGACCCCCTTCCCTCCCCCTCTAGGTCATCCGGAAGGGTTGGCTGACCATCAACAATATTGGCATCATGAAGGGGGGCTCCAAGGAGTACTGGTTTGTGCTGACTGCTGAGAATCTGTCCTGGTACAAGGATGATGAGGTGAGCAGAGGCCACTGGTTGCCATGGGGCTGGTGATCAGAGTTATCATGGGCTTAGAATAGACCAGACCACAAAAAGGGGGCTTTAAAAAACGTCCCATCAAAGCCCCGTGGGTGGAGGTGAGATGCAAGGATCAGAGGCAAGCAATCCTGGGGCCTAGGGTCGGGGCAGGGAGGTACCTTCTTACCCAGGTTGGAAGGAGGAGGTGGCTTGGCACAACTGGGGAGCTTGGGGCTGAACGCCCTGGAGAGGGTGGGCAGGGGTGCTGGGTGCCCCTCCCTGACCCTGCGGCCCAGCGGCCTTCCTGTTTTCCTGCTTCAGGGCGTGCCGCCTCCTCCGTGGCCCCCACAGGCCCATGACACACACAAGTCCAGCTGCCAGACACCCGGTTAACCCCTGCGCCCCAGTCCTCTAGACCTCTGTGGTCCAGGGGAAATACCCAGAGTGCTTCTAGGCCTGGAGATAAGCAGTGATGGGGCCCTGCAGAGCCACTGCTCAAAACCCCTCCCTGCCCACTAGGACACACAGAAGCCTCCTGCCACCTCCCTTTCCTTTTGCTGGTCTCCTTTAAGAATGAGTCTATTTGGCTTCCACATCTGGATTCCAGAGGTGACCAGAGAGAGTGGGGAGGGCTAGGGGTGGGCTTGTGGTAATGAACTCCAGCTGGCTAAGGAGTGGAGGAACGGACCCACTTCTTCCTGAGGGGTCTGTTGGAGGCTAGGGCACTCTCCACGGGGGAGTTGGGCTCTGGATGGGGGCCTGTGATTTTGGTCTCCAAGCCCTTTCCTAGGTCCCTGTCTCTGGACAGGGGCCCCACTTCCCCACCTTGGGCAGGGCCCTCTGTCGTCACTGGCAGGGGCGCCAAGCCATCTGGACCTCATTACCCCAATGCTGGCCTCTCCCCGAGCATGGGGGCCCCTGGAAGGGATGCAGTGTGAGGTAGCATGGGGTACAGGGGGTTGGCTTCCTGTTCTGTCACCCTGGCAGGCTCCCTCGATGCTCCCATGGGTCTGGCACCTCCATGTTGAGACTCCTTACACAGGGTTGGAGGGAGTGGGGGTGAGTGACTTGGAGCTGAGGACCCAAGACTGGCTACACTGGGGGAAGAGGGGAGTGTAACTCAGAGAGGTCCCCTGTCTGAATCGAGTCATGTGGATCTTTTTTGTGATTTTGTGTACATGTGAGTTTAGCTATGCGTGAAAACCAGCTCTGAGTAATATATGTGGGGTGTGGGCAGTAGGTGCTCTGAGGTGGGGTATGTATGTGTGTAAGTGTGTGCAGCTTGTGGATCTTATATGTGGGGGGGAATGAGCATCTAGGTCTGGATGTATTTGGAATAGGCAGGTCCGCATTTGCATTTGGGGACAGAATGTGTGTGTTGGAGGTGTGCTTGGGTATAAGCGGGGTGGGGGGGTGGGGGGAGGGTGTGCATGTGAGATAGTGTAGCATATGCCTGTGGATTGGGGATATAAGGGTGGGGGAGGAGTGTTCCACTGCAGAGCCGTGTGTGCATGCACTTGTAATGTGCGTGTGTGTTTGGGACATGGATGTGAGAGATTTAAGGTTTAGGGGGTGCTCATGTGTGTGTCTGGGAGCTGGGGTGTGTGTCAAGGTGTGTGTATGTTGAGTGTGAATGGATTTTTGCACTAGGACTGCTGGGTACATGGAGGTGGTCCAGGCTTGGGGAGAGTGCTCTTTCTCCCTCCTCCACCCAGCCACCAGCCCTTAGGTTTTGGGGGGTGACGGAAGCACTCTGGGAACACAGGCAGCTGCCCACATCCCCAGTCCCAGGTGGCCCCCCATCTTCTCAGTCTTTCTCTGACACCCTCCCCTCGTCACCACCACCCCCCACCACTTGCACAGCAAGGTGGTACACCATCCCTCTCTGCTTCCCCCCAGCCTGCCTTGTGCCCCCCAAGCTTCCTGCCCCAGCTCCAGGCTCCTGTTCCGGGATGGTGGGCAGGGGTTGATCGGGTTCTCCGGTTCTCCAGCGGCGGCACTGAGGGTCTAGCCCAGCCCAGCCTAACCAATGTGCAGACTACTGTACAATCTGGGAGTCCTGAACAGATAGTCTAAACACTGGGTAGACGGAGTGGAGGTGTCCTCTGGTCCATCCATGCGGCAGTGTCTGTCCATCCGGTGGGAGATTCAGCCCCATCCCCTGGAGAGCCAAGGACCCCACAGCCCCAGCGTCCCCCAGCCCCAGCCCAGGCAGCCCGTGGTCCCCTCTGTGCTCCTAACTCCCCTTCTGCCTCCTTTGACGTGGCAGGGGTGAGCGGGAGCTGGGGCCGGGAAGGAGGGGCCTGGGGAGGGGGCTGGCCAGCAGGAAGGGGGGAGGAGGCCGCTCCTACCTAGTGTCCAACCCCAAAGCACAGGGCGGTGGCGGTGGCAGCAGGGCCTCCCTTGAACGGTTCCAGATGTTCCCTGGCCGAATGTGCAACTTCCTTCTCTCCTCCCCCAGCCGCCCTCTGGGGCTCCCGGCCACCCGCCTGGCATAAAGGGGGCTTTATGTGGCTGCATGGGCCAGGCGAGTGGGGGAGATGGAGAGGGGTGGGCAGGATGACGTGAGGACCAGGGAACAAGGCCCCCTTAAACCCAGCCCCCTACCTGAGATCCCCAGCCAGGCTCATGCCTCAGCCCTCTGAGTCCCTAAGACCCACTCAGACCCCAGCGCTTGCATAAATTCTGTGATGTTGGGTGAGCAAGTGTGCCAGCTGGCAGAAACCCCTCCTACTCCTGGAGTCCCATCCTAGGATACCTCCTCTCCAGATCCTTGAACCCCTCCCTGGGACATAGCAGCCTACAGACACATGTCAGCCCAGACCAAGCATACTCAGATTTGCACATGTGCGTAGGACCCCCCACGCCTGTGCACGGGTACACATAACTCCTCACAGACAGCTCCAGATAAACTAGACATGGACCGTATAGCCCACTGCACAAACTGTATGCAGGTGAGGATGTGTGACCCACAGTGCAAGCCCACAGGCATGTCTGTGCAAACTTGTAGGCATCACAGTTGCCACACATCTACAAAGTATGATACATCCCCATCAATATGCAGACGTGCTCTCACTGACACACAGCTTGCACATCTCCTCAGACACACGTGTGCACCCACATCACAGGCACATGAACATACAAACACAATGGTGATAGGATATGTCCTCGGGGCAGGTGAGCGTGTGTTGTCAGAGACACACAAACACACGTTGCACACACAGACACACCATCTCCAGACTTGTGCTGCGCTCCTGATTGCTAACACATGGGTGGCCCTTTGAAGCTGCAGAGGCTGATACCCCCCCCCCTTTCTGGTCTCTGCAGTCAGGAAATGAAGTCAGAGATAGTCAGGCTGGGGGCTAGAGGGGCCCAAGTGCGCAGTCCCTGCCTGGGGCCAGCCTGGCTTATATCCAGGAATTGCTCTGGGAGGGATTGAGTGAGCCACACTAAGCCTCACCACCCTTCACCAGCACCCTTGGGCTCTGGCACATATGCATCAGTGCCATGTGGCAGGACTGGCTTGAATGCTACTGGGGGCCAGTGGTACCCTGAACACCTAGGGCTCTATAGCCGGGTTTTTATGAGGGAGCACCCATGTAGTGACGGGGGCTGATGCCCAGGAGTCCTGGGCCCCTCTGGGTTTCTCCAACCCCAGGCTCACATCAACATGGAGCACTGTGAGGGAGTGAGGTGAGGCAGAGAACAGTGTCAACCTCACTCATCTTTTCTACCTCCACCCACAGGAGAAAGAGAAGAAATACATGCTGTCTGTGGACAACCTCAAGCTGCGGGACGTGGAAAAGGGCTTCATGTCGAGCAAGCACATCTTTGCCCTCTTTAACACGGAGCAGAGGTGCCTGCTGAAGCCCCAGGCCCCACAGAGTAGAAACTGGGTACACAGATCCAGGGAAGAGAGGGACCTGCCCTACATCTACAGCAAGGCATCATTTGACAGATATTTACTGAGTTCTTATTCTGTGCTGGACATCATGTCAAGATCTTCCTTCCCTCCCTCTGAACTTCTTCCCTGCCCACCTGCTTGCCTGCCTTCCTTCCCTCCCACAGTCACTTGTTTAGTGCCTGCTCTGCAAGAGACAATCTGCCAGGCACTGGGGACAAAGCAGAGCCCCAGTCAGACCTGGTCCTCTTCTGTTGCTCAGTGTCCTATGGAGCCAGTCACCTCTCAAAGCTGACTCTAGTGGGCTGTCTCCTACTCAGAGATGAGGGTCCAATATAGCTGCCATGGGGAGAGACCTCAGAGAGTAAGGGAGGTGGCTGATACAAGTCTGGGACCTAAACCCAGAGTTATACTGTCTTATGGATGGATGTCCCTTTTAATGAGGGTTCAGTCCCATTCTTTCACTGAACCCTCACATGCCCCCAAGAGGCAGGAATTATCATTAACCCATTTTCCAAATAAGGAAACTAAGGCTGAGTGAGAGGAAGGGTCTTGCCCAGGGTCACACAGCTGGGAAATGAAAAAGTCAGGACTGGATCCCAGACATGATGACACCAAAGTCCATGCATGACCCTGATCCCCAAAGAGGGTGGGGCTTTGCCCCATCTCCCCTCATTGCCTCCCCCATCTTGCAGGAATGTCTACAAGGATTATCGGCAGCTGGAACTAGCCTGTGAGACACAGGAGGAGGTGGACAGCTGGAAAGCCTCCTTCCTGAGGGCTGGCGTGTACCCAGAGCGTGTTGGGGTGAGGGGCAGGGCAAAGAGAGAACGGGAGGGAGCCCCAGGGCATTATCCTTGGTGATACCAAGTCACACCGTATTTCTGAGTCCTTATTTGCCTCAAAAATAGCAAGAATCCTCCCTGCTACCTGCCCTGGAGTGGGATCACAGTGAAGCCCTTCCAGTCCTCCCATCCTTCCCCAAGCAGTTTTTTTTTTTTTTTGAGACGGAGCCTCAAGCTATCCCCCTGGGTAGAGTGCCATGGCATCATAGCTCATAGCACCCTCCAACTCCTGGGCTCAAGCGAGTGACTCTGCCTCCCAAACAGCTGGGACCACAGGTGCCTGCCACAACGCCCGGCCATTTTTTGGTTGCAGCCGTCATTGTTGTTTGGCGGGCCCGGGCTGGGGAATTGAACCTGCCACCTCAGGTGTACGTGGCTGGCGCCTTAGCCCATTGAGCCACAGGCGCCGCCAATATACTTAAATTTAATACAGAAAAAGTAAGCCGTTTCAATCTAACCAAACAACTTATGTTCTACTGCATAAAATAATGAAAATAACAAGACATGGAAATCATTTACGTTTCATGTAATATCTGAAAAAAATCACTTATGAAGTAGAAATTTATTTTAAGGATCCTCATCCTAATATAGTTTAGAGAACAATGAGAGCTCACGCTGCCACGTGACTTTCAGAAACATCTTAAATGCTGTTTTATAACATTAATTCACTAATTCAAACTAGGCTAATAAAATGTTTCTTAGTGGAGTCCCTGAGGAAATAGCTTTAATATCTACTGTGTTAAAATTAATTTGTTATTTTTTCCAGAAAATGGAGTACTTATAAATATGAGGAAATACATATTTTTAAATAATTTTTTTCTTGGGTAATATTAAAATATGCTATTATAATCATCATACCATAACCTTGATTTCATATTATACCAAATCAATACTATATAATGCTCATCTTACTTTTCAAAAATTTAGAAGAACTTTAAATTCTTATAATCAGATTCTCTTAAAAGTAATCTATACCAAATATAAAGTTCTAATTGGTAACTGACTTAAGTCATTCAAGGAAGTGAGAAATGTGAAAATGCAATGGAAACTTTGAAATTATCATCTTAAGAACAAAATGTCATTTAAAAATAGCGTGTAATAAAAGTTAGAATCTTACACATTGAGAAACCATGGCCAAGTATGATCACAGTGGAAAATACTTTGTCTTAAATTTTCCTAGAATATATACTTTGTAGATTAAGAAATTAAAGACTAGTAACCAAAGCCAGAAATAATTACATAAAGGAATAAAGTCATTTTAGTAAGAAGATAAAAATAACTATTATCTGTAGGTCAGTGACAATTCTCCCATTGCATCCTAAACATTTTGACAGAATAAATAATTTTAGTGAAGACCAAGAAAGAGTCAACCTTTCGCCAAATTATTGTAAATTTTTAAAGGTATAAATCCCTCTACCTTTCCATGTTCGTTTAAAATACAGTAGAACCTCTGTGAGTTGACCACTCAAAGGACAGAAATAAACTGGTCAACACAGAGAAATAGTCAACAAAAGGAACTAGGCCTACTGAACTGATATGTACATGAGGTCTGAGTCTGGTCTACGAAAATCAGGTCAACTTAAGGTAGTCAGTTTAGGGAGGTGGTCAACTGTGAAGGTTCCACTGTATCAATCTGAAAACACTGGTGATACCTACAAGGCCACAGGAACGGAGTCAGAGATCTGCTAACACACAGCATGGGTAGTATCATCAGACCAGGTATTAATCAACGACAGTGCCCAAAGCCCCCAAAGGACAGAGTGAAGACAGCGTACCCGACGAGGAGTCGGATGATTTTAGAGCAAAAGACCAACCGTCAGGAGTCATGGACGCACAGTGTGGCAGGCGCAGCTCCACAGGCTTCAGGAACTTGAGGCCATGGGGCCCACACATCACTAAGGGACTCAGCAGGGTTTCACCTGGGGTTGGGGAAGAAGATAGGTAGAAAAGGTTAGATGGCAGCCTTCTTTCTAGACCCACAGTTCTCCTTACCCACTTTTAATCTTATGCTTTAGGCCTAACAACGTTAGTTCTCTATAGTGGCACTGACCAAGAAATAGATAACGGAAGACTCATATGGAATTTTAAATTTTCTAGGAGTCACAATAAGAAGTACAAAGAAGCAGGTGACATCAGTTTTAATATTTTATGTAACTCAATATAACAAAAAATTATTTTGTACAATCAATATACAAAATCTTTGAAGCTGATGTTTTACATTTCCAGCACCTTTCAATCAAAATGGTCATATTTCAAGTGCTGGGAGCTATGTGCAGCTAGTGGCTGTCGTGTTTAATCATGAGTATATTGTATAAAGCATATTCAAATGCACCTTTCACAAATGTTACTTGTATTTTCCATTTTTAATGTTTGCTCTAGACTTTGTTTAAGGAATCATGCAGGGCCAACACAGTCAGTACCAGTGGTTTTTAAAACAGTATCCCCAAATCAGAGTACAAAATCAAATGTGAATATTCTGGAAAAATATAACACAGTGAACTAAAGTAATGTATTTAAAGAAATAAAGTACTGCTAAAAGAAATTATAACAGTTCATCATCACATCATCCTGCTAATTCATAAATAAGGTTAGGGTATATATATATTTATACCCTAATATATTATATTTATATATAAACAAATATTATGGAAATAAAGGCATTCTTCGTTGCAGTAAGCAGCTCAAAAACATTCTGGGTAATATCCTCTAAGGTAGAAATTTTCAACGGGTGTGTCCCAGCACCCTGATATGCTGATCTTAGGTTTGCTATGAAAATTTTTACAGATCATTAATTAAATTATTTTCAAAAGAAGTGCAAAACACAGTAAATAGATTCTTTTTTGCTTTTTTTGGTCAACATAATTTAAGTGAGCCGCGAAGTTTAACCATAGGTTCAAGTGTGCTGTGAGGCAAAAAAAGGTTGAAAAACACTGCTCTAAGGACACATCATTAGCCTATATTCACTAGTGCTAAGTTCTGCGGTGACTGGTGAGACAGCCCCTGCCTCAAGCAGCTTACATTCTACAATCAGTCAATAGGCAAAGTAATACCTTTCTGAATGGGCGTTCCCTAACCCATCTCTGGAGATGGAAGGACTGACTGAGATGAATTTGGCCGAGCAGGTCCAGACTGCCCAGCAGTCATGTGTGAGGAATGCCCCACGGGCCCGTTCCTGCTGTCACTTCTGATTCTGCACTGAAAGTAAAGCAGGCCATGTGGAATGTCACCACAGCCTTACCTCACGCCACCCACTGCATGCCCGGGACACCATCCCCAGGGTACTCTCCTCCACAGGCCCTCCCTGATAAAAGAAACATCCTGTGGCTGGCCCGGTGTGGAGGCAGGAGTGAGGCTGCTGGATTCAGCCAAGTACTTTAAACTTGGAAGTATATACAGGGCAACTCTTTAGTTGTTAAAACGAAGTAGAAAAATAAACACGTTTACCTTTCTCTTTATCTAAAGGTGGGAGGATGCTGTTGTCTCTGCAGACCTTGAAATAGATTTCCTGCTCAATTCCTTCAGGAATGGCTCCTTGTGGGATAATTATACTAACACCAGTTTCTATGGAGCTCAGCACCCCACCATTGCTGTTGAAGATGCCTCGGGCTGTGGCCACCACAGTGTGACCATCTTCATCTTCATCTTCTTCCACAGCTGAAGGACTGAGAGTTAAATGATTAATGAGTAAACTTCTAATAACATATAGGAGTTTTCTGTTTACTGCTATTGTAATAGGTGGTTTCATTTTATTTTTATTTCTCCATATAATTGAGAAGTTTACTTGCTTCAACAAGGTAAGTTTTTAGTGATAGGTTTTATTCACAGATTTTTAAAAGCATATGTTTGGTGGAGAAATCAATTCATTTTTGAAGGTAACTGATCAAATTACCTTCATTACTGACTTTGCAATCTTAATGTACAAAATCTGGTAACTTGCTCACTCAACTATAGGTTGAATACCCCTAACTGGAAAATCTGAAATCCAAAATGCTCCAAAATCTAAAACTTACTGAGCATCAAAATGAAATTCAAAGGACACGCTGATCAGAATGTTTTGATAAATATAATGTAAATACTATAAAATCCAAAAAAATCCCAAATTTAAAACACTTCTGGTTCTAACCATCTTGGGTAAAGGATACTCGACCTGTCCTTATGAGTCTTATGGAAGCAGATTTTAACATCTATGAAACCGGTGCTTTAAATCTTTTGGTAAGTTGAAGTTTAATTGGTAGTACTTTTCTTCCTTCTGAGTGATGATGAACTTACAACTGATGGTATCTTAGACTTACCAAAATCACCCTAGGGCAGTGATTCTCAACCTTCCTAATGCTTCAACGCTTTTATACAGTTCCTCATGTTGTGGTGACCCCCCAACCATAACATTATTTTCGTTGCTATTTCATAACTGTAATTTTGCTACTGTTAAGAATCATAATGTAAATATCTGATATGCAGAATGTTATTTTCATAGTTACAAAGGGGTCGCGACCCACAGGTTGAGAACTGCCGCCCTAGGGTTTTAAGTGTGCTTATGTATGGCCCTTCCTTAGCACGCCCTGAGTATTAAATGACCATCTACCAAAGGCCAGGCTTTCTAGTTTCCACATGCTAAAGACTTTGGTACGGATACATCCCAAACTGTCATTGAAAGAGAGTAGATTAACTTAGTGATCAAAGAATGCCAAAGGGAAAAGGGACGTGGCAGCAATGACTGCTTCAAAAATGGAAGCTACTGAGACTTTCTGAAATAAAGCTGAGCCATGACTTAATGGTGAGCAGAGAGATGGGTCAACAAAGCGTCCAAAGGTAGCTACAACTTCATTCCAGCAGGGACAGCCTGCGTGGCATAATGACAACAGAGCAAAGCCCATCCCCTATAACACCGAGTCGCCCCTGCATGGGAGAAGGCCCCTGTGCCCCATCCCTGACCCCCGAGGAGGCAGCCACTGACAAAGCCACCCCTTCTCTTGGGAAGCAGCAGACTGCAGGGGCTCGCCTGGTCTTGGTTCTGCCTGTGAGTGTGCTTCTGCTTCATGGGTGGCCTGAAAATTTGACTTGATTTAGGAGGCTAAGATGAGCTTATGTGTGGCCAAAATGGGTCTGTTCAATCACTGACTAACGAGAAGACAGAAAAGGTTGTCTGGAGTCAGAGTCGGGGTGGGCTTGCTTTGTCTCATTTGCTCAGGCAACTTGTTATTACACGAACTGATGGATGCTTTTTAACAGTCACTCTGAGGTTATGACACCTTTATTTCTAGCATCCTTGTTGAACAAATAATGAATGAGGAACACTGATACTTACATTTTTGAGATAGTCACCACAGGTACCCCATCAGTCGGGGGTCAGAAAGTTATAGGCAGCCATGACTGTTTAAAAGTATGAGTTCTGAGGTCAGAGGCCGAGTTTAGGCTCCCCTCATCCGGGTGACTGTGGGCAAAGTGCTGGCCACCACTCAACCTCAGTATAATACCTATCAACCATACACGACTATTAGTTTTATTATTTTATTAACATCCGTGCCTCCTGGAAGAGCTTCTATGTAACGGCATTCACTGCAACAACACTGTTTAGTCTGAAGGGCAAGTTAAAGTCATCACTTCAAGTCCCAAGTCATAGCAACTCTATCAAGCTCAAATAAGAAAAATCACAGGGCCAATGCTTTAAATACAGGCAAAAATCTTACCTCACAGGAATGGCTTTAGGCACTGTGCTGATATTATTTATCTGGTATTTAGGTTTATCTGCATGGATAGAGAAAGTTTCAACTCCACTGTCAAACTCAGGAGGCTGCGTTGAACTGTGTGATTTCATAAGAGTTTTTGGCGAAGTGGGGGCTTTTGAAGATAAGTCAAGTTTATGTGCAGTTTCACTTGGCAGAAGATTGTGATTGAATTTAGGACTCTCAAACTTGCGTTCAAATGGTCGAGCAGAACTTGTGTATGGTTTTGGCGTGAATCGATTGTATGTTGGAGTGACTGTTTTCTGAGTCTGTTCAGCACCATTCACTGGAGCTTTCTCTGGAAAACTTTTCTGGGGATAGAAAGCAGGCTGAGCAGTGTCTTCTCGGTTTGGTGGTCTGAAAGTTGCTGGCTTATTCTGAGATGGAGGTGGATCTGGTTTGGACACTAAAGAATTCTGAAAATCCAATGACACTGAATTACCTGTAAAACAAACACAGAAGTATTTAAAAAAAATGTGTTAACTGCCTTGTAAATTACATTTAACTCATGCTGTTTTGAGCTCAAGGCCTCATGGAGAATACATAATTCACACATGTCTATCTTGGGAGCCACCTAATAAAACACTGTGGCCCCAGTGACAAATTTTTTTTCTAGTGTAGCAGTGTGTCAAAAGCCCCTCTGCCATCTCTCCCAACTTGACTTACCCTGGTGCCACAGTCGAGGCCTGGGACGCACAGTCAGAGGGTGACTTCTGAACCCTGGAGGCTCCATGTAAGGTAAGGACACCAGGTACTGTTAGTAGACCCTGAAGCTGTGGGTCAGCGTCCAGTGCCAAGAGCCCTGGACTCCACGGAGTAGTGCTAGTCTATATAAAACCTAGAAGGCCCAGTAACCTCAACCTCACTATTGATTAGGACAATGTAAAACAAAGCCAAACAAAGCATTAAATACCATTTCATACCTATTAGAAGACAAAACTGAAAGTCTGATAAGGAAGGGCAAGTGGTGGCAAAGAGGTGACACAGTGGGAACCCTACGCACTGTTGGAGACAGTGTAAGATAGCACCAACTAGACTGCAGGAAAAAAGTAGGAGGAAAATGCTACTGTTACATAAGCTCTCTAAAAATAATGGCAGAGGGAACATGTCCTAGCCTCTTTTATAAAACCAGTTCAACCTTGATACTAAAACCAGATAAGCACTTTGCAACAAAATTATTAATCCAAACTCCTCAAGAACATAGTACTGCCATTTACCACAGTGAGAGAGTAGAGTGTACTGATCACATCATTATTCTAATACACACAGAAAAAGAACTGACAAAATGCTTTTGGCTAACTAGAAATAGAGGGAACTTTCCCAACATGATAAAGGACATCTATGAAAAGCCCACTGCTAATATATTAAGGGTAAAATATTAGGCCATGTGTGGTAGCTCATGCCTATAATCTCAGCATTTTGGGAGGCCGAAGTGGGAGGAATCCTTGAGGCCAGGAGTTTGAGACCAGCCTGGGTAACACCTTGTCAGAGTGGTATGTGCCTGCAGTGCCAATTACCGGGCAGGGTGAGCAGGGAGAGCCCCTCGAGCCCAGGAGTACAAAGTTTCAGTGAACTATGATGATGCCACTGTGCTCTAGCCTGGGAGACAGAGAAAGACCCTGTCTCTTTAAAAAAAAAGAAAGAAAGAAAAGAAAGAAAGAGAGAGAGAGAGACAGAGAAAGATAAGGGTGAAACATTAAACCCTTTCGCCTTGAAGTAGGAAACTAGCAAGAGATGTCTAACCTCACCCACCCTATTAAACATTTCACTGAAGGTTGTGGCCAGTAGAATAGGCGAGACACAGGAAGAAAAGGCATAAAGAGCTTGAAAAAATAGTGCTTCATTTTATAAGGAATCAGAAATGTATCGAATAGCCAATACAATACTCAGAAATAAAAACAAATGAAGAAGTATCACGTTATCAGACTTTAGGCTATACTATAAATCTATAGTGATCAAAACAGCATGGTATTGACACAAAAACAGAGAGGTAGATTTATGCAACAGAATAGAGAACCAAGAGTTGAACCCAGCTACTTACCGTGATATGATCTTTGATAAGCCTATTGCAAAAACATTCAGTGTGTGTGTGTGTCTGGGGGAACTCCCTATTTAACAAATGG
This sequence comes from Galagoides demidoff, assembly GCA_963574575.1. NCBI lineage: Eukaryota > Metazoa > Chordata > Mammalia > Primates > Galagidae > Galagoides > Galagoides demidoff. The sequence goes on along the minus strand of CAUYQV010093683.1, from coordinate 95 downwards.
TGCTGGATGAACTGGCTGGCGACCTATATAAGACTGAAACTGGACCCCCATCTTTCACCATAACAAAAATTGATTCTCACTGGATAAAAGATTTA
>CAUYQV010093681.1:0-16826 GCA_963574575.1 Galagoides demidoff | reverse complement strand
GCCACATACACCTAAGGTGGCGGGTTCGAATCCAGCCTGGGCCCACCAAACAACAATGATGCTGCAACCAAAAAATAGCTGGGCGTTGTGGTGGGCGCCTGTGGTCCCAGCTACTTGGGAGGCTGAGGCAGGAGACTCACTCCTGAGCCCAGGAGTTGGAAGTTGCTATGAGCTGTGATGCCACTGCACTCTACCCAGGGGGACAGCTTGAGGCTCTGTCTCAAAAAAAAAAAAAAAAGCTAAATATATTTCAAATTGGTAACCTAAGAAAGAATTAATAAACCAGAGTAACTTACATGGGACTGATTGCTGGGATATAGTTTAAAGAACAAAATGAGCTCAGTGGCCATAGCTCAGTGGTTAGGATGCTGGCCACATGCATTGGGGCTAGTGGGTTTGAACCTGGCTGCTAAACAACAACAAAATAGCCAGGCATTGTGGCAGGCTCCTGTAGTCCCACCTACTTGGGAGAATTGCTTAAAGCCCAAGAGTTTGAGGTTGCTGTGAGCTATGATGCCACAGCACTCTACCAAGGGTGAAAAAGTGAGACTCTGTTTCAGGAAAGGAAAAAAAAAAAAAAAAAAGAACAAAAAAATGAACTACAAAGAAACCTTGAGCTAATAGATTTATTTTTTGCTAGCGATATGAGGTAGTAACTCCTCATCTTGTCTGTGTTGGTGCTGCTTGGGAGCAGAGTTCTCAGCATGGGAAAAGAAAGATGAAATATGGAATTGGGAGATGAGGAGGAACCCTGTCACATTGGGTTCAAACTGGAGGTGTGAGTGTGATCTCAGAATTTTATAATAAATATTTTCTCGTTCTGTCCATTGAAAGTACCTGGAAAGGGACAGCTCAGTGGCAATGTGTACCTAGTAGCCAGATCTTGTCTCTTAATACATTTCCTGCTACAAGGAACAGAGCTCCTTAGAGAAATGTTTGATTTCAGGTCTGGCATAGAGAACATACAAGGTGAGCCTGGGCTATTTTTTTAATGCCAGAAAGTAGGATATGATCAAAGACAGATGGTGGCATGTTAAAAAGACACAAGAGCTAGCTTGTAGGAGCTCCCACCAGCCAATCTGAGATAGTTTTAACATTTGCAAAAAAAGGGATCATGGACTATACTACATTAATTTGGGAGAAAAAAATAAAGGTCATAGCACTACTCCAGAAAAGGGATGAGGTGACTTTCTTTACAAAAGATGGCCTGCTAATAGATGTAGAAAGAGCAACAGAATTAGTAAGCTGCCATTTTGCAGACACCAGTGGTATAAGTGGTTTAGGCAAGGGTCATAAGTAGAGAGCAAAACTATTAGATAACAATTTGTGGGAGAACACAATATTCATACAGTCTCAAAACACCACCCCACAGATTTCTCATTAACTCAATGAAAAAATAGGTTCACCTATTGAGGAAAATCTCAGGAGCACCAGTTTACCTACATAGTCAGACCTGCCAGCACCAGAATAGGGTAAGCTATGGGCACAGCATCACTTAGTATGATAGTGTTTAAGAGTGTTTAACCAACCACCTGGTTCTCATCATGAGGGGGCAGCACACACCCAGACTGCAGGCCATTCAACAGGACAACTACCCTGGAGACTTCTCAAAAATTCAGTATTGGTGAGGGCGACACCTGTGGCTCAAGGAGTAGGGCTTCGGCCCCATATATCAAGGGTGGCAAGTTCAAGCCTAGCCCCCGCCAAAACTACAAAAATAAATAAATATCAGTGTTAGCTCAGCACTGGCCACATACACTGAAGCTGATGGGTTTGAACCCGGCCCAGGCCATCTAAACAATAATGACAACTGCAACAACAACAAAAAAAAAATAGCCGGGCATTGTGGTGGGCGCCTGAAGTCCCAGCTACTTGGGAGGCTGAGGCAAGAGAATCACTTAAGCCCAAGAGTTTGAGGTTGCTGTGAGCTGTGATGCCATGGCACTCTACTAGGGGCCACATAGTGAGACTCTGTCTCAAAAAAAAAAAATTGTTATGAGAGAACAAGAGTGTTATAGGCTAAATGAATCTAAGAGGTATGACACAAGTATACTTTGAGATACTTGATTGAATTCTGTATTGAGGCAATTGGCAGACAGCTATAAAGAATATTAATACAAGAAATTTGAATATGTACTGTATATTTGGTAACATTGTATCAAAGGTAAAGTCAGCTGGGTGTGCTGACAGCATTATGGTTACATAGGAGAATTTCAGGGTTCTTAGGGGATATATGTAAAGTATTTGGGGTGTAGCATTATGATGTCTGTCTGCATCTTTTAAATGGAAAAAAAGTAGAAATGTTGAAGAGAAAGCAAATGTGATATGTCAGTTGCTAAGTCTAGTTGAAGATATCCAGGTATTTATCATGCTGCTCCTTCAACTTTGATGTAGTTTGAAATTTTTCGGAAGTAAAATGCTGGAGTAAATGTGGGCTGTAGTGACCGGCAGCAGGAGTCAGCACCATTCAATGAGGGCCTTGAAATAGTAGCAGGAGGCAGGTAGAGAGGAGAAGAAAGGCCATGGCCGGGCAGGGTCAGGAACAAGCATGGCACCGCCTTAACATTCAGTAAAGGTCAATGAGTAGATGAGTGATAAGGGATGAACTTCAGGAGGTCTTTGAATCCACAGGATGAAAGGCCTTATACCAGGCTACTGCCTGCACATCTGATTTAGCAAGGAGGAAAATCATAAGTTTTTTAGTGGGGGAGTCAGAGAAAGAATAGGGTTTAGAGAAGTTAGTCATGACGGTGAAGTACTGGACAGGCTAGAGAATGGAAGCAAGATTTTTACTTTAGTAATTCAGGCTTGAGGCAGGGGACCATGTGCCTTAAAGACATGGGTGTCAATGATAACACAAAGAAAGGGTAGTACTCTAGGAGCCTGAGGTGGGAGGATTGCTTGAAGTCAGGAGTTTGAGACCAGCCTGAGCAAGAGTGAGACCCTGTCTCTAATGAAAATAGAAAAATGAGGCTTGGCACCTGTAGCTCAGCAGCTAGGGCTCCAGCCACATGCACCAGGGCTGGAGGGATCAGGGCTAGCAGGTTCAAACCCCGCCCGGGCCTGCCAAATGACAAAAAAAAATAGCTGGGCATTGGGGTAGGCACCTATAGTCCTAGCTACTTGGGAGGCTGAGGCAAGAGAATCACTTAAGCCCAAGAGTTTGAGGTTGCTGAGAGCTATAACACCATGGTACTCTACCAAGGGCGACATAGTGAGACTATCTCAAAAAAAAAAAGAAAAGAAAAATGAGCCGGGCACCTGTAGTCCCAGCTACTCAGGAAGCTGAGGCACAAGGATCAGTGAACCCAGGATCAGTGAGCCTAGGCAACAAAATGAAACTCTGTCTGGGAAGGAACCCTGGGAAAGTTTATAAAGGACTTCTAGGGCTCTTTGACTGGATATAGGCACTAGCTGAGAAATTGGGTCAGAAAATCTGTCTTAGTGGTACCATTTAGAAAGTGCAGATTTCGGGGGCTATTCTTCACTCTCTACGGTAGTGGTTTTTAACCAGTGGGCTATAAGAGGATCTAAGGTGTGCCTCAAAAATTTAATGGATTGTTAATTATTTTCTAAACAAGTTCAGAGCATAGTAAATATATTCTTTTTTTTTTACTCTTTGTTTTGATCAACATAATCTAAGTGTGCTGCAGAAGTTCATAGGTTCTTGAGTGCTGTGAGATATAAAAGGTTGAAACACTGCTCTAGGGCCTTCTCCATACCCCCAGGTTTAGTCTGAGCAAAGTCAGAGCTCTGCTGCCAAATTTTGGTGAGAATATCACTGGGAGGAGGGAGAGCACACAACATTGAAAGTCTTTTATTCCCCTCTGACAACCTCCATTTCATGCCAGACTACCTTCCTCTCTCTTCTTCCCTTCTCAGATTTTAAACTTCTAGGTTCTTCCTCCTAAATCTGTGCTCATACTCAGAACCCAGCTGACCCAGTCTCTGTGCATTCTTCTGTCTACCAGGCCTGCCTTCTATAGATGCTTCTTTTTCTTCTAAGTCAATACCAGTTTTCCCTTCTGTAAGCTCTCAAAGAGAAAAAAATTTTTTTGCATCTTTTGGAGTTATACTGATGCTGTACTCTCCTTGTTCCCCCTGTACCTGCCCTAATCTATGATTTATTATCAGAGGAACTTGCTCTGACTGCTAAAATGATCTTTGTCAGTGCCCCTAACATCGTCTACAGCTGCTTCATGGGCCTTTGCTTCAATTGTCGTTGATTATGTGGAACTGCTCATGCCCCAGTTCATGTACGCACAAACCCAGGTTAAGAGTTACCAGGCTCAAAATGCATCTTCTAGGCTGTTAATATGGGCATAGGAAGCCAGCTTCCCACCAGGGTCAGTGATGACAAGGCAAAGAGGAGGCCTGCAGTATCTCAAGATCAAATGGCAGCGAGAAAGTAGAGTTCAGGCCCAGCGTGGGTGACCCTGTGGTGGGGTGTTGTAGACACTAACAAACACAGCAGATGGGCAGATGGAACAAAAGACCTTTAAAGGTCCCTTCCAAGAATCCATCTTTTATTAGGGGGCTGTTGGAACTAAGAGTTTATACTAAAATTCTCTCTTTTCCTCATCCACTGCCTGCATGTGACTGTCTTTCTTGTGTTTGTCCCTGGTACCTGACAGTGTCTGGACCATGCTATCCAATAGAACCTTCTGGGGTGATGGAAATGTTCTGTTCTGCGTTGTCCAGCGTGGTAGCTACTTAGCCATGTGTAGTGATTAAGCACTTGAAATGTGGCTGGTACCATTGAGAAACTGAATTTTTAATTTTATTTTAAAATTTAAATAGTCACATGTGACTTGTGGCTATGATGTTAAGACAGCACAGGTCAGGATTCCAAAACATAATAGAGCCTTTATTAAATGGTGAACTAAGCTGAATTTTACCTACGTGGGAAGGTGGGAGTAGACAGGGAAGGAATGAATGCAGTCGTGTGAAGAAAGCCAGCAGTTGCACCTTCTGGAAGTTTACCTTTTCTGGCTTGCAGGTGCAGCAACAGGGGGTAGGAGGAAGGAACAGTGCGGGTAGAGACAGGAGCCGAGGCCTTTGCAAGCAAAAGGAGAGCAGTGAAGAGCGGGGGGCAAGAACAGGAACAAGTCTCACTGTGAGGGGTGCTTTCAGAGACCTTCCGACCTTGTCAGTGAGCTTTATAGACAATTGAGCTGTAGTCTCCTTTGGGCACCCATGTTGTAGGGGACAGGCGCTGGGAGCTACGGAGGATACCTGAGGGTGCCTCCCAGGACAGCAGGTGGTATTTCCTATCAGATGCTGGGGCCAGGGGCCAAGGGTGAAGGCATTACTTTCTCCTGAGTAACAGGGAGGCTGTAAAAGGCCCTCACAGCAGCTCACATGCAGATTTGCAGTTTAGTAAGCACTGCTGCACTGTATCTGCTCAGACCCGCCAGCCTTGTATGGTTATTCTTTTGAACCAGCCATCTCCAGTGTCTTGTCTCGTTTATGTTGCGTTTTTCTTTCTTTCCTTCTCCTGTGCTGCGTGTCACTCTCTCCTGGGTCCCATGCTTTCTTCTTTGATGTCCTTCTCTCTCTGATACAAAGATCAGCCAGTAGAAAGCAGTCTCACCTGTCCAGGTAAGAGGGGTCTGCTATGGGGGGAAAGAAGCCCTTATTTATATTTAAAAGTTATTTATTTATTTTTTGAATGGTTAGTACCTTTATGTATTTAGAATTTAAAGGGAACCAAAGAGAATATAATGGAAAGTCCCCAGTTCTATTTCTGTGTCCCTGCCACTTAACTTTCCCTCCTTGGAGGCAGCCAGTGTTCTATGTTTCTTTTGTATCCTTAAAGAGATATTTTAGATATTTTTGCATATGTAAACAGTTATATAAACATGTATATAAATTCGTAATTTTTTTCTCCTCTTCACCCACTTTTTTTGCTGTCCAAATCTATACCTTTTTCACTTAAAAGCATGTCATGGGGCTCATTCCTTACCATATATAAAGAGCTTCCTCATTCTTTTACAGTTCTGTTTTCTGTGTCCTGATACTATGTTGCTATACTATTATTTATTTTACTGATAACCCCTTGTGAGCATTTAGATTATTTCCACTGCTCTGCCATTATACACGGTGCTTCCATGATCAGCCTTCCACTTAGTCATTGATATAGAGAGGGTAGGAACTGCCCTTTCTGAGGGGTGGCAATTACTGATTCAGAAATTGGCAACTTATACGCTTTTCTAAAACAAGAGGGCCACAGCAGTGATTTGAATTTCTTCTGTTCCTCTTGTGCTAGTTAAAGAGGACATAAGACAGTAAATCTTCTGATGTGTGACCTGTGGTACTTGGATGTTTTAGAGTCTTTGATAGTTTCAAGCAAGGTTCCTTGGACTGGGAGGGGAATACAACCACCAAACAGATCATATTCTGTTTCTCATGGTATCCAAGAGATAAGTGGAATTTTCAGGTGCTGGGACCGTTGCTGTATTCTTCTTTCTAGAAAAGTATGCAAGCTACCAGTTACCCAACTGGCTAGTACTAAATGCCTAGTTATTCCCCTCCTGGAGACTGCTATTTTGAAGAGGTGGGATTTTGAGGGACAAAGAGATGAAGCTAAAGTGGGGTGCTTGTCTCTGTGACAAGTGCCGAAGCTCTCTACCACATCATGCAGGCCTCTGTGTGTGCTTGGCCCGCCATGGTCTTCCCTCCAGCCTCCCCTTCCTTTTTGTAAATCATCACCTAAAACTAACTGGCTGTTTGGTTTTCTCCTGTCTTTTTCTTGCATTCATTTCTCTGCTGCTCCGTTCTGTTTCATCAGCCCCATTGCAGCCTGGTAAGACCCAACAAGTGTGCACGGGTGCGCACACGTGTGTGTGTGTGTGTGTGTGTGTGTGTGTATGTGTATGCACACATCCCCTTCTTGCTTTTGTCTCTTTGTCATCTGACTCCAGGAAGGGCTATTTCCCTTCACATGGTGCTGGGTATTAAAGGGATCACACTTGCCTCGCCGACCTAGGATTCTAGATAGGTGGTGTTGCTAGTGGTGTAGACATGTCTAATCCCTACCAGACTGAGCAAGTTGCAGGGTGGGTGGGTCACTCTTTCATTATCCAACACTCAGGGCTCCTTGTCACAGAGCGTCCTCTTGCTACAAGGCTAATCCTCCCTGCCCAGCTCACTGGTGTGCTTTCTTTCCTCCTCCTGCAGGTTAAGTAGCCTGTCTTCTCTGGGAGACTCTGCACCTGAGCGCAGATCCCCTTCCCACCATCGCCAGCCCTCTGACACCTTGGAAACAGGTACTCATTCCGGGTATTAACATAGACAAAGAGCCATGTACCCATCTGAACAGAGCCGTAGACCCTAAATGCAAAGCAGCTTAGCCTGTATGTAGAACACAGTGTGTGCTAGGCATTGTGTTGTGGACTTTGTACCAGTTGCCTTCATATGTCAACCATAGGAAGTAGATTTTATTATCATTATTTTGCAGATGGGAAAGCTGAGGCACACAGGGGTTAAGCAACTGGTCCAAGTGCGCAGCTTGTTGGGAACAGAATCAGGACTAGCAAGCAGTTCTGTTCTAACTGTATATCCCATGCTGTGATCCTTACAAGGTGCAGTCACGTGCACCTATACATGGGTGTGAATGTCTGGTACGCACTCAGAGACAGAGACAGTTGGTGGTCACAGCCTCTGTTCCTTTTTTCTTCTTTTTAAGTTTTGTGTATGATGTTCATGTGAATGAAAGGATTTTTTCCTGTCATTTATCCATCCCTATCATCCTGAATGAGTTATCCAGCTCTACGGAGTCAGCAAGCACCTGTGGCATTCATTGGCTGTAACTTGATGTAAAATTTCCAGTTTCACTTGGGCTTCAGTCCCAGGAGATTACTTATCTGTAATTTTAGCCTTCAGGAGGACAACTAGACTTGGCCCTGCCCCTTTTATGGCCATTCGCACCCAGACAAACCAAAAGAGACAAGTATCTCAGGTCTCACAGAAGGGGAATTTCTTGCATAGAATGCAAAGTTAAGTTTCAGGTTTTTGCCAACCCCTGAGGAAGACCTGTCATTGTGATAGTGTGTTCAGACAGGATATGTCTGGGAATTTGGGTAGCCTGGCAAGACTTCTTGACAATGAAATGCACTGAGGCTTTTTTGGTTAGTCTTGGCTTGTATGCACTAACCTTTTAGTGACACTGCCACCAAACCCCTTTCTTTGTCTTTCTCACTACCCACCAGGTCTGGTTCAGCGCTGTGTCATCATCCAGAAGGACCAGCATGGCTTTGGCTTCACAGTCAGTGGGGACCGCATCGTGCTGGTGCAGTCTGTGCGGCCCGGTGAGTGCAGCATTTGTCTTGCCCACAGTCTCCGTGTGTGACAGTGCCACACGGCCTGGAGAACCTGTGCTTCCTGGTACCTGGGAGGCCCTGGGAGGCATGCATGGGTTACTCTAGCATTAGTACTCCCCACATATCTGGGGAAGTCCTGCAGTTGCCAGAGCCACTGGGCAGGAATATATTTCATGCTTGATTCCTTAGTTGGGAAATGTAAGACCAGCAGAAAAACCTTCAGGCCAGCAGGCAGAAGTCTGATTGCCATGTACGGGGACCCCTCATACTGGGTCAGAAGATGCCATGGAGGAATGAAAGCCCCTTTTCCTCACACTTGCCTTCACCATACCTAAGTACAGAGATGGTTGGTCACTTTCTACAGAGAATCCTAATTTGAGACAGGCATCCTGGCCACATGTTACAGAACACACAAATACAATTAACATTAAATAATAAATTCCTGTAACATAAATGATGTATGTCAAATGTTACATTGGAAGAAATGGCATTTGGAAGTCGGTTTGGATAATTTGTGGTTCAAGCTATAGTTTTGTTCCTTCTGATCAGTTTGGAAAGCCCTCTTTAAAAAAACAGGATTTCGGAAATAGCTTAAAAGATGGGAATGAAAAAACAGATCGACAAGGTAGGAATTTGATGAGAAGGGAGTGAAGAGTGGGCATCACAACCCAATCCGTGTAATACCAAGTTATGTGCAGAAGAGCTATGAACAGTCAGTGACCCAGGCAGAAGAAGGTGGGCAGGAAGGAGATGGGTGGTGAGAGAGCATAAACCAAGTATCCCTAAAAGGGGTGATCTTCAGTGCAGCCAGTGGGCTTGGGCTGGGGACATGGAATGTTACAGGCTTGGCTTATTGGAGAACACAGGAAAGGGCAGGGAGCGGTCTGGCGTTTCACACTGGGGATAGTGCAGGAGGGGAAGTGATAATGTACTTGCATTAATTTTGAGAAGATTTGGGATACATTTAGAGGAAAGGTGAAAAGATAATTTCAAATGTGACCACAATTAGATTTGTGTATCACACAAGGATATAAATAATTGTAGCTTCTTATGTGTGGGAGTTAACTTTTATCAGTGGGAGGTTTGTCTTGCATATCCTGGAGTAAAGCTCTGAAAAGGTAGTTTTGTTCTCTGCTTCTGTTATTGCTCAGGCCTCTCAGACTAGAGTGAGACAGAGTTAACAGAACTGCAAGTGACTTGCACTTTGTGCTCGTAGTCTCTTTAGTGCAGAAAATATGGGACCCCAGGGAAGTGTAGAATAGTATGGCCTTCTTCAGTCTTTCCTCCTCCTCTTAACACTGAGCAGAGTCAGACCCAGAAAGGAAAGATTAGAAATATGGCTTGCTGCTAAATATGAGTTTTAGAGTGTGTGTGTGTTATGTAGGAGAGAAGAGTCTTTGTTTGGATTGCCCTTGGAATCACACGAGTAACAAAGCAGTTGTTACTGTCTTTTCCAGATAGGTATTAGATTTCTTTAGTTCAGTGTTTCTCGGAGTATGGTCTGTGTTCTGCCCACACCACAGTCACCTAGGCCCTACGATTTTGGGGCCTGACCTCAGAAGTACTGAATCATTTTTCTGGCATGGGGGTGGGGGGTGGGGGTCAAGGGATACACTTTTTAACAAATGCCCTTGATGATTCTCATGCCTACTGATGCCTGAGAACTGCTCAAATCTCTTCACTCTGAGAGGTTTTTTTTTTTTAAACTTTGTTATTAGAAGTCACCTCATGTGTTTTATACTTTGAGGCACAATAGCTCTTTCCTCTTCAGCTGTAATTTCTAGATAGCCTTTTAAGAGAGTTTCAAGCTATTTGTAAGCAGTCTGCCATAAATAACACATTTCATTTTATTTTTAGTATTATTATTATTATTTTGAGACAGAGTCTTACTGTGTTGCCCTCAATAGAGTGCTGTGGCATCACAGCTCGTAACAACCTCAAACTATTGGGCTTAAGAGATTCTCTTGTCTCAGCCTCCCAAGTAGCTAGAACTACAGGTACCCGCCACAACACCCGGCTGTTTTTTTTGTTGTTGTTGTAGTTGTCATTGTTTGGCAGTTCCCAGGCCAGATTCAAACCCATGCCAGCCCTGGTGTATGTGGCCAGCGCCCTAGCCGCTGAGCTATACATGCTGAGCCAAATAGCACATTTTAAATGAGGGGAATCTTAAATCCTAATATTGACAAGGCAAATTGGAATGTAGTCATCCCTATATTTTTTCTTTTTAAACTAGAAACATCTAGATTGGTTTTGTGAGAGTTTTGTTTTGATCAGATGAATGTAACTTAAAATTTAATTATCATCTTAGGGCAAATTTACAAAATACAATTTTTATGCTTCTCATTAACTTGTTTTAGCTTTAATGTTTCTTATGCTTCCTGGGTATAAATTAAATTAGAAATATAAGTCATTTGAAACTCCATTGTGGTCAGAACTACTGCAGGCTCCAGTTGAAAAAGTCAAGAGCACATTCCCAGCACCTCTCTGTCAGTGTCAGAAGCTCATCTGTAGAGCTTCTGGTCTTTTAAGTAGAAGCTGGTCTGTTCTAAAGCGGAAAATTGTAAACAGGTTGAAATAATTTTTTCCAAGTCATTTACAAATAAATAAAACAGTTACCATGATCAAATTTAATGATAAACATTTATCATCTCTAATGAAAGGAACCTTTAGAGTATCTTTATGGACCTCCCAGGACTTAATGAAGTTCAAGTTTTCAGAGCTCATGTTTTAATCCTTTTCTCCATATTCCTCTTCATTGTTTTTTTTATTAACAATTTTAATAACAGTAAACTCATTGTGGCTAGATAGAAATAACTATCCTTGGAACATATCCAGAAACAGTTAAATAGAGATCGCGGACTCTTCCTAGAATCTGCCTGTCTCCCACCCCAGCCTGGGATCTTATCTAGTTATAAGGAAGAGCAGGAAATATGACCTTGTATGGTCCATTCTACCTTAAAACCAGTCATGTCACTGAGGCAGAATAGGATGTGCACCCAGCATTTGAGATGTTTAACACAGAGAAATGAGAGGAAATATTGGGGGTGAGAGGGGTCTAACAGGACTTTGGTATAGATTCATTGACCTCTGAGAGGGGTTATTGGGCTTTGCTAACTGGGCCTTCTGCTTACAGGAGGTGCAGCCATGAAAGCTGGTGTGAAGGAGGGTGACCGGATCATCAAAGTGAGTGACCTGATACCTACCCTGTCCTAGGAGTGAAGGCAGTTATGCAGGGCCACTCTTGGCTGGCCCATCCTACATGTTTCCATCTTGAACCTAATTGTCAGCCAGCTGCAGAGTTAGGGATGACACCACAAGAGGGAGCACGTGGTATAGTGAGAGAAGTGGGGGTTAAGGGAGCAGTTTCATACACTGGGCCTTTCTGGACACTAAAACAGCCAAGCTCCTGGAAGAGGTTTTATTCGTCTCATTTCACAAGTAACAAAAATAAGATTGAAAGGGGGAGATTGTGACTAGTGAAGGACTCAAGCCTTCAGATCCATAGGTTGATATTCTGTTCTCCAGACATTTCCCACCTGAGGTCCCTGCCAATTCTAAAGGAATAATCTGCCCTACTCATCCGGTGTGTCTGCTGCAGAATACAGTTCTAGAAGCATTAATGACATCTTAGTTGCAGAGACTCCTTAATCCTCTAATAAGAAGGAAGACACTGGGTCAGCTGACATGCATGTTTATGAGGTAAATGGTTAGAAAAGAATACACCAGAAAGAAAGGAATAAATGAATGGACACAGTAAATAGCAAAGACCCAGGTCTTACCCCTGAAAACGGGCAGGCTAGCTGTAGAGATAGAATACATAGCAGATGTGAACAGGTAAATTCATAATATTACTTGAATAAACAAATGACCAGAGGCAGCAAAAAAAGCATTGGAAAATGGCTTCCTACAGAAGTGGCAGTTGTAACTTACAGAAGGATCCCCTAGGTTCCCATCACCATTTCTCAATATTGTTTGTCTCTCCAATAGGTCAACGGCACCATGGTAACCAATAGCTCACACCTGGAGGTGGTGAAGCTTATCAAATGTGAGTTGGAGAGAGGTGACAACTGAAGAAAGTAGAGGAGCATGTGGGGAAGGAGGGAGGCAGGAGAGAGAGGGCCCACTGACCCAGGAGGCCTTCTTTGTAGATACATGAAACAGCTGAAGTCACATCTTTACCTGTGAAACAGAGTGATCCACTTAGCCATAGTTCCCTGTTGTCCTTTCGAGTGAAGACACTATTAGTCTGATGAGACAGCTTTATTTTTACCTACACCATCTTTGCATATTCCTGTTTACACTATCGCCTACTGAGCCCATGTCTCACTCAAATATCATTCAGTCCCATTCATGGACATTCTTCCTCATTTGTTTCCTTTTTGGAAGGAAAAAAAACAAAAATAATTCTTTTTGTAGCCAGGAAGACCCAACAACTGAGTCTGCACAGATAATCAAATAGAAGGAACAAATGTTGAGGAAGGAATTGAGGGATGTGGGAAGTTTGGGGAGGGTAGAAGGCTAGAATTTAAGTTGGGGGTTTAATTTAATAAGATAAAGGACAGGCTTGGGGCCTGTGGCTCAAGTGGCTAAGGCACCAGCCACATACACCTAAGGTGGTCGGTTCGAATCCAGCCCAGGCCCGCCAAACAACAATGATGGCTACAACCAAAAAATAGCCAGGCGTTGTGGCGGGCACCTGTGGTCCCAGCTACTTGGGAGGCAGAGGCAGGAGACTCACTTGAGCCCAGGAGTTGGAGGTTGCTGTGAGCTGTGATGCCACAGCACTCTACCCAGGAGGACAGCTTGAGGCTCTGTCTCAAAAAAAATAATAATAATAAGATAAAGGACAAAGCAAGGGGCTGATGAGGCGATACTGGGTTGTGTTCCCAGATATTTATGAATAGAATTTTGGTTGAGGTCTCTGCCTGAAGAAAGATCAGGAATCAACACTTGGGTTGACACAGGGCATGAGGTAGGAATTATAGAATGGGTGGGCCATTAAAAGTGGACTGTGAGCTCAGAGACAGGAGGGGAGAAGATCCCCCTGCTGCGTAGCTGGAGTGCCTCTACAGAGCAGCACCACCAGAGCAGGCCCCTCTGTTTACCTCCAGCTGGCGCCTACGTCGCACTCACACTTCTGGGCTCGTCATCTTCATCTATTGGTATCTCTGGGCTCCAGCAAGACCCATCCCCAGCAGGAGCTCCCCAGGTTACCCCGGTGGTGCCCCCGCCACCCCCTCCTCCACCTCTACCACCTCCCCAGCGCATCACTGGACCCCGACCTCTGCAGGTAATGGTCCTCCTGGCTCCTGGTCCTCACTTCATTGTCCCTTTGTAGAGCTGCCCACTGGGAAGGATAGCAGGTTGAATTGAGTGGGGTTGTGGTGAGCAGAAACAAGCTAAAAGATATAGGGAAGACCACTGAACGGAAATGAGGGCTGCATGAAAGGTGCTGTCCCCGCCTTAGTGTCCTCCTTCAATGCAAATGCATTGAAGGAAATGTGGAAGGCTCTGCGAAGGCCGTCTGTGAGTGCAGTGCCTCTCTTCGTCATGAAGAGAGTGGACACATACAGGCATGGCCTGAAAGTACCTGGTAAAGACTATTGCCAGTTACATGTTACTAGAGCATGGCAGAAGGTAGGGAGGCGGGGGAGGTCTCCTGCAGAAAAATGCTACATGATAGAGTAAAATGTGGAGCCCAGTTAGAAGAGGGGCATGTTGGGAAAGAACAGAAACAGGTAAGGAGAGGGCCTTGGAGCAAGGACTGCCTGTCTGAAGAGTTAAAGGACAGGTAGGGACAGGGAACAGGACTTCCCCACTGGAGAAAAGACTGAGCCTGCAAATTCTTGGAGACACTAGAGAACAACTAGATGCTAAAGGGGGAATTGCAGGCTTCCAGGATGTTTGAGAGTAAAATCAAAATAAGATTTTATGTTTACTACATTCCAGTAAGTTTCTGAGTGTTATACAAAATAAGCTTATAGCTCAGTCTCTATTGTCATAGCTTTCCTTGCCCTAGAGTCAGCAGATAGAAGAGAGTTAAGGTATTGAGCTAGTCCCTAATTCTTAGTACTGCCATGTTTTCCATTCCTAGGATCCTGAAGTTCAAAAGCATGCCACCCAGATCCTCAGAAATATGCTGAGGCAGGAAGAAAAAGATTTACAGGTAAGGTCACTGCCAAGGATATATTCACCATTGCCTTAATGAAATGATACTTTGTTTATCAGAGCAATTTGCCAGTGTGGACAGCTCAATTTACAGGCCACATCCTATCACAGTAAAACCTTAAAAAAATAAAACTTAAGGAACACTAAAGAATTGTCAATGGCCAGTAGAATTTGTTAAAGCAGGATTTGACCAGTGGAAGGAACAGAGTAATAGAGCTCTGGGAGTGACAGGTTAGGATAGTGAATGTGAAGAAAAAATACACATAAGTGACAGATGGGCACACTGAAATGAGGGAATGTTAGAGCTGATGAAAGTCCAAGTCAGCTGGAGCTGACCTTTGGAGGTGTCCAGAGAAGGGAAGAGAGAGAGGGAAAGAAGGTGGGGATGGGTCAGTGAGAGCTGGGCCCCACTGCTAACTGGGAGCATTGTTGGTAGTGGGATGAAGAGAGATTTCCATACCTAGGAAATGATGCGTAGAGAGCAATAAGCAGATTCACTTGGCTGGAGTGGGATGACCAGATTCCCATCATAGCTATAACTTGCACCAATCTCCTCACCCTCATTTCAAGTCACCAAATTTCTGTAAGTACTTCTGTATGCAAAGCAGCATTTTAGTTCCTGTGATACACGTAAAAGAAAAAGATTAGATGGTTCTTGTCCTCAACATGTTTAAAATCTAATGAGGAAAATTTGGATGAGAGTGGGAACAACAAGTTTACAGTAAGAGAACAAAGAAGAGAGCAGTTAATAATATAAAATGTGGGAAGAGGCTTCACAGAAGAGATAGTATTTCAGCTGGACCTTAAAGAGTGGGCCTTCCTGGGCAGGAGAGATGGGGGAAGGAATGCTAGTGAATGGGCAGCATAGGCCAGGGCATAAAGATGTGAAAATACACTCATTGCTTTAACAAGCATTGAATTTTTGCTGTGCGCTAGGTACTCTCTGTGTGTGTTGGGACAATAGATGGTAGCAGTGTTAGGGCCAAGAGTTGGAATAGTTACAAAGATAAATGAGAGGATGAGTCTTTCCCTTAAGGAGTTAGTAATCTTATAGGCCATGGGTGAATGAATGGAGATACACTACATTATAATGAATGCTAATACATATTGGCAAATGTTGTAGCATAACCAAGACAGCATGTTACTGGCATAAGGATAGACGTATATAGAAATGGAACAGAATTCAGAGCCCAGAAATCACCCCTATGTTGATGGTTAGTTGATTTTCAACAGAGGGGCCAAGATAGTTCAATAAATAGTGCTGGGAAAAGTAGACATCTGCAGTGTAAAGAATGAATTTGGACACTTAACCTCCCACAGTAAACAAAATTTAACTCAAACTAGATCAAAGACTAAGAGCTAAAACTATGTTTAAAAACTTTATAGCTCTTAGAACAAAACTTACATGTGAATCTTCATGGCCTTGGATTAGGTGGTAATTTCTAAGATATGATGGCACCAAAAGAACAAACAGCCAAAAGAAAGACAAACTGAATTTCATCAAAATTAAAAACTTTTGTATGTCGAAGGACACTATGAAGAAAGTAAAAAGACAACCCAGAGAAGATATGGGAGAAGTATTTATAAATCAGATTTGATAAGGGTCTAGTACCAGAATATTTAAAGAACTCTTGGGTGGCACCTGTGGCTCAAAGGAGTAGGGCGCCAGCCCCATATACTGGAGGTGGTGGGTTCAAATCCAGCCCCGGCCAAAAACTGCCAAAAAATAAAAGAACTTTTGCAGCTCAACAATAAAAAGATAAAACTTCCCAACTTAAAAATTGGCAAAGGATTTGAACTGACAGTTCTCTAAAGAAAACATGTAAATAGTCTAGAAACAGGTAAAAAGATGTTGCTTCTCACCTATTAGGATGAATATAACCTGAATAACAAGTGAGAATGTGGAGAATTCTGAGAAATGCTTACATTTTGTCTGCATATTCACTGTCCTATCTGTTTCCACCATTGATGGTGGGGATGTAAAACAATACAACCATTCCAGACAACAATTTGGCAGTTCTTCAAAATGTTAAACACACAGATACTATATGACTCAGCAATTCTACTCCTAGGGTATACCCAAGGGAATTGAGAACATACATTCACAGAAAAACTTGGCTCGGCGCCTGTGGCTCAATCAGCTAAGGCGCCAGCCATGTACACCTAAGGTGGCGGGTTCGAATCCCCAGCCCGGGTCCGCCAAACAACAATGATGACTGCAACCAAAAAATGGCCGGGTGTTGTGGCGGGCGCCTGTGGTCCCAGCTACTTGGGAGGCGGAGGCAGGAGACTCGCTTGAGCCCAGGAGTTGGAGGTTGCTATGAGCTGTGATGCCAT